>JAQGAD010001189.1:0-22446 GCA_034696625.1 Isotomurus palustris | reverse complement strand
TTTCGAATTTAGATTTAATGCGTACCTTCGTTATTTCGATGGCAGAGAGGAGGTCACCCACGGAGAGCGTTAGAATCGCTCGCATCTTCTTCCGCTTCTTGTCGATTTCCTACAGAAACTTAGTCTACTATATCCGGAAATGCCGACTTTATCTCCTCGTCTGGTCGACGCACAAGACGACGAATAATTATTCAAGGAGGGCCAGATTCATCTGGAAACACAGACTGACCATCCGTTCAATCGTTCGGAAGACTTTGTCTCTCACACGACACGACGCCTTGAGGCCTGTAATGACTAATTACGACCACAGTTAAAAGTTAATTAGTAGAGTAATTGATTTATTAGCAGTCAAATACAATAAACAAAAAATAGTCAAGAAAAGGGTTGTTGTTGTTATGTTGTTGTGACTTGTGGGAGTTGGAGAGCTTCCCTCACTCAGCATGGCGGACATGGGGACGAAGGGAAGGCGCGAAGAGGAGGAAGGGAAGCTGCGAGGGAAGCCTTTTGTGGAGTCTCGTCTCCGTGCATCTCTCCGGCCCATCCTCCTCGGTCGCCTGCACTCAGCCTGCGGACGAAGACGCCTCACCCAACGAAAAACCCCCTCCACGCGACACAGACGCCCTCTACTTCAGCCCCATCTGCAAATACTGCGAACTACGCCCTCTACTTCAGCCCCATCTGCAAATACTGCGAACTACGCCCTTCGACCATCTTCCCCATCTTCACCACAGCGCCTCACTCACACGGTTCCTTACTGCGACACAACCACAACCACAACAACACTCGTCCAACGATAAGACCGTCCTCGAAATCTTCATTATAGGACAGTGTAGGACCGTTGCGCGTTGACGGCAGCAACGTCTCAATATATAGATATTTATTACTTACAAATTGAATCATTGTTTAAAACTGTTGCAATATGTTTGACATCACAAATCTTTATTTCTCGACAACTAAGGCGAAGTTTCTCGGACTAATGTACGGATCAAATAGCTTTACAATCTTCACATTGCTCGCAGGCATTCTCTCTTTAACAAACAGAGATCTGTCTAACACTATTAAAGTTTCGACAGTCGTAGCAAACATCAGTCGTAACGAATAAAACAACACCACTTTGTACCAGTCTTCGAGCATTGCATCTACCCTAGCGTTACATATCATTTCGTCAGTTAAGATGACATCAGGAAGAGTTTTCACAGCTTCGCGTGCGTACCTGCATCAACAAAATACACGAGATTAAATTCACCCAATTATTTATTATTAGCAGCCATAATCTGCATAATAACTCACTCTGTAAAAGACATTTTGTCGCTGTGACGGACGCCTCGTAATCCAGCTCGTTCAATATTGAAAGCATCAATCAGAATCGTCTCCAATGCTGCTCGATAAGTGTGAGTCTACAATAAAACCAACAAGCATAAGCTGTAGATAATGAAAGAGCCAAACAATGCCACAAAAAAATTTCATTGAACCAACACCATAAGTTTCGAAACACCACCGTCAATTAGTCGTTGGGAATACTGCTCAAGAGCATGGCATGCTACTTCCAGGGCATCGTAACTCACAGACAAATCTAATTCTTGACCAAAGTTACTCAGTGGGAATCTGCAAAACATTTTTCACTACTAAATACCCACGGGCAACCCCAACAGAACATTTTTCAAAACTCCAGTACCCTTTTCCGTCTAATTTCATGTAGCAACATCCAACGGAAACAAGAAAACGAGCAGGAGAGTTGACGAAATTATGAATTATCACAGGACTGAGATTTCCACACGAATGCAACCCAACAATTCCAAAATTATGATTCAGTTGGAGGTGTTGCTCATGCTTATCCATTTCCAAAAATGCACACAAATGGGAAGGAGGGTCTGGGAAAGTGGCCAAGTCTTTCTTCGACAGGAAAGCCTTTAATGATTCATCGAATTTCCTTCAAACAATAATTAAAAAGGTTAATTAATTTGGTAATATGAACATGCAGCTAATTAATAACGCATGCAAACAACTTACGTCGCACTTTCACCAAACTTATCATTTCCATCCACACAAGTTAATTTCAGATTGCATCCGTAAGTTAAGAACCTCGCTAAATGACCCAGTCCACTTCCAACATCAAAAACATGTTTGCACTCCGTCCTCCGAGAAATGTGAGACACGAGGGTGCAGAATCTTTCGATCTCATGAAGTTTCTTGGGCTTCACATGCTTCCTGAAGTAATTCTTGAAATCTCTTGCAGCCTTATTCTTCCCCTCTTCTTTGCAACCTCTTAAATCACAGGCACTTCTATTCAGTGACAAGGCACGTACCGTAGCTTTAAAAGCCGTCAGTCCCAAAGGCGGAATACTCCTGAAAACCACGCTGCTTTAAGTTTATGTTGACTCTAAATTAATAACCCTTTAAATCATAAAAGCCATACGAAATTCGGAACAAACCTTTTGAGGACAGAAGAACCCCAACCACAAATTTCAGATGATTCTCTTGGGTCAAGCCACATTCCCAATTCCTCAGGAGTGAGAGACGGGAGAAATCGTTGCCAAGAATTCGGAAGACTATTCCAATGATTCTTTTGAAAGAAATCCTGCACGACGCGGCATAACATAAACATTTACATTTTGCATCTCAGGAATCTCTCATGATCTCATAATTCCAAGTAAGTTAAAGCCGTAAAATTCATTTAACGACTACAATTCCAAAATGATGGGAGCATACCAAAACAAAAGAGTCTCCTAGCCATCCGAACTCCTTCAAAAACTGACGGATCAACTGAATCCACTGACGGGTAGGAATGATTTCAACCGAAAACCCGTCTTCCTCCTCCACCGGTTGTTCCTGTGTGTCTTTCTCGAGCATATTCGATGGTGGTGGTGATATCCCGTTTTAAATTACTTGTTATCTAGTGAAGCAACGGAGCTAGTCATCTTCCCTCATTGAAATCTGCTCCACTGCAGCCTGCTTCTCCGTAGTGTGGTGAAACCCCTCACCTCATCTTTAAAGTATTATCACACCGGAACCCCGAACACTCAAGGAATCTAAAAATACCAACCACACAGTTCTTTCTATGAAGAAAAAGTCACCCAAAATAGCAAATCTACTAAATGTACAAATGAAGTATGAGCAGTTCATTTCAATTCTTAATCCATACAACTCAACTGTTGAGAAAGCCTGTCCTTTAACTATTACACCACACACACTTTCTTAGATGACTTTTTCCAACAGAAAAAACCTTCATTCGTCTCAATGTAAGCAGAAAATTGAAGCAAAAAGCTTGGAACTTTAAGTGAAGTACCAGAAGAAAGCTGAGCAAGTGATAACACGATGGATTTTTCAACTGGTAATCATCATCACACAACCAAATCTCTGCAGAATTTATTCTTCTATCCAGCAGTAGTGTACTTTCACACGTTCACTCTGCACGGAAGATCCAAGTCGTTGCCTAATATTTTTATAGTCACGTCGCGTGAAAGTGAGCTAAGTGTTCCGTCTGCAAGTCTTCTGCATCAAGAAGGCTCGCTTCTGTTGGTTAAAAAGCACTCAGCTAAGCCAAAGATACTCAAGAAAACTTGGGATAAAGTTAAAACTGTAATTCACAACACAACGTCTTCTCAGTCAAATCGCAGGGGGAGTTTGAGGAATAAAACGGACAAGGCTTGCAGCTCGAGATCTTCTTGTGTTTCATCAGCACCTTCCACTCCACTTCAAAAAGCTACGTTTGATTTTGAAGGGAACCCATCGATGACAAACTTTGTGAGAGGCGTTGGCGGTGGTTGTGACGAACCTTTAGCTGCTGCTGCTGCTTCTGGAGGATGTGCGTTGACGTACGGTCCCAGCACAGGAGATACAGCAGACGGTGACAGCACAGTGGGAATAGAGGAAACAGAAAAAATCCAGAGGAACTATGCAAAACTGCAGAAAAGACTTTCTGAGGAGTTGCACCAAAGGATGAGTGAGTATAAACCAGATCCCAACAGACATTCTACAGACAACCTTTCAGATGACTTTAAAAAGCGACTTCAGCAGTGGGAAATGTGGAAGGTGAGTACTGGAAAGGTGACTTATACGGAAGAGGAGCTCCAGCAGATACTTCCCGAGGATTTCTCCAGGAAACTGCATGAATGGGAGTGTATCAAGACTAGTGGAGTAAGTCCTCATCATCAAGGAGGAAGTGGACACAACAGTAGTGGAGGAGGAGGAGGTGGGAGGCATCATTCCAAAACACCTGATTCGTATCTTGGAGGTGTTTCTCCAAGTACCTTTGGAGCGTCTAGTCCAGAAGTACCTACGTCAATTGGGGGAAAAAGTAAACTCCTGCGGAAGAAGAAGAACACCGAAAGTTCGCGACAGAAGGAGCTCGCATGGCTGGAAAAGCAGTTGGAGAAAATAGAAGCCGAGAAGAAACGGCTGGAGAGGGAGATGAAGAAGTATAATGAGCGTGAAGCCCGACTGGAGAAGATGAAGGAAGCGTTGCAGAACACGAATGCCAATGAGCTGTGGATTAGGACGCCCACAGCGAAGTGTAAAGTAGAGAAGATCACGGAGAAGTTTACAAAGAAGTTGTACGAATGGGAGGAGAAGCAAGGAATCCAACCAGAGAGCAGTACGATGGCGTTACTTCATCCGAAGTACTTTGGACCTCCTCCGGGGGAAGGTGACGATGAGCCTGGAGGAGAAAGTTGCTGCAGTGTTGCAAGCAGCAGACCAGTCACGGAACACGAGGAATTCATGGAGACGTCTTTCGAACGCTTCCAAGATGAAGTTGACGAAGACTGTGGCCTACAGCAGTCGTCATTTAATTTTGGAGGTGAAGGAGAAATCAGGCAAAGTTGCCAGCAAAGCAGATCGGATGAATGTGTTTTTCAGATTCCTCCAGAGCAGATGCAAATGAGTATGCAGATGCAAGCAGAGGAGATGAGACAGGTGAGGGAGCTCATGCATGGAATACTCAAACATTTTCTAGTTTAGATTGTAGGACATTTTGAAGTATTTTAAACTAGAGCGATTCAAAATATTCTAAAAAATGAAATCTCAGGTATCTTCAGCCAGCTCGTCGGACTTTGAAGAAGCTACAGACTCATTTGCAACTCACGATAAGGGAAATAGTGGAGCTTCTAATACAGACTCAGATTTTTACAGAGCAGAGTTTCCTGGTTCGAGAAGGAGATCATCTGAGGCGATTTCTACTCCACTTTCAGCTCGCTCACCGTCCCTTAGCGCCTTTACATCTGACGACGAAGGAGAGATGTACGGCCTACTTAAAACTGTCTGCGAAGAGGAGTCAGAAACTCTGAACAATACGTTGAAAGACGCAGAGTCTCAAACGGAAGTTATTCTTAAAGCTAAGCCTATTCATGTGCTTGATGATCCTGAGAATCATGATGAGAGTGGAGGAGGAGATGGAGATGAAGCTCAAGCTGGGGCTGGCATCTTCGTACAGACGAAACGAACCATATTCACACCTATTTTGGCAGATGAGATTATGGAGTCTGAGAAGGTAGTGCTGATAGAACAAGATCTCCGATCTCCGTCGCTTGTCAAAAGTCTCATCCGTCAAAGTCAACCGACGGAAGGAGGAGGTTCTTCGTCAGCAGCAGATGGACTTCCTTCAGAAGGAAACTGCAATCGAAGTTCTTCCAACACCGAAGACAGGTCAGAGAAACGAACTACTTCCCCAGTGATAATTGGCAATGGTCCACAAATAAAAGATGAGGAACTCCAATCACCTTTCACATACTCGTCTAGTGTGCCAGGAGGTGGATGTCTGTACTACGGAATGAATTCGCCTTTGAACTTTCAGGACGACGGAAACAGGACTCCTCCGAGAATTGTTGAAGTTATTCCCAAACTACAACACTCGAACACTATGCCCAAGCAATACACTAATCCTGCACCTGCAACAACATCAATGCCATCTCATCAGTTCCCTGTACCTCAACCTCAGCAATCGAACTCTCCACAGAGAACGTTCCCTAAAATGGGTAAAGTGCCCATTTGGTGCTCTCCTTTGGGGTCAAGAAGATACTTAGGAGGGAGTGGAATTAGTGCAGGAGCTATTGGAGCTTCGGAATTTACTCCTCAGTACAGTAGGTCACATTCTACCTCAATTGACTTCACGTCAGACGTGAGATACCTCGCGGATTTAGAAGATCAACAAGACGGTGACGCTGCTCCAGCGATAAACAGATGTGTTTGTACGTCTGCATCTACAGGAAGAATTCCTTCGCTAACCCCAAGACTCTACAGGAGAAATACTTCAGCTGCAGTGATTGAAGAGAGCGGACTTGTAGGTGCGAATGTCCAGACTGGACAAAGGCATCCAGCTATTCTACTTCCAGCTAGATCTAGTTCGTTTAGATTTCGAAGGGAACCATCTGAACAAGACATGAGATCGCCTCACTTCAGAACGAGACAAGGACAAGCTCAGCAACAAGGTACGTCTCAACAAGGAGCTGCAGGAAACGAAGGAACCAGCAGTACTAAGGGTCTCTATACTCAACTAAGAAATCGCGTGGGGTCAGTTGTAACTAAATCTCAAAGCACAGGATCTATCAGAAGTAAACTGGGGAAAGCCTTTTCATCTCTAACGCACAAGATCACTGGAGATCGTGACCACAACTCTCATGCGAAGCCTCAACAACCCTCACCAGCAGTTAATGTTCCAGTTAACGCTAATAGTGGATCTTCACAGACAGATCCATTCTGCAGTGCTATGCAAGGAGAATCAGAAATCGCCTCTAGCAAGTCTCCTACTACAAGAAAAACCGCAGCCGAAATTGACCATTCAGTAGAACCTTCGCAAATACCATCGACTTCAAAAAAGAATTCAATTTGGTCTTTGTCATCTAGTGCAAGTCCTAGTCATAAGTGAACTACTAACTAATCTTTAATCTTTTCGACAACCTACCGTTTTAGATATTTTTTGAACTTATAACTTTTATCTCGTCAGCACAAAGTATGCTTTTTAGTTCAAGAGTTTTAAAAGGAAAAGGAAATAAAATGACGAGAATAATAACTATACGCTAAAATCGAAAATTACGGACAGAGTGACACTCTATTCTTCTCCATTCACTCTCAGCATACATAATGGTTGCGTGCAGCATCGACTCCCAAGCATATTTTAATGCAAATTGGATATGAAATCTTAATGGGAGTTTTTAAACTTGAGATTTCTATAATAAGTTGAGCTTACCTTGTCGTTTAAAATTGTGGAGCCTGGCGAATCGATCCGACGTAGTTCTTGTTTGCGACAGAAGATTCTGCAGGCAGGCGATGAGGATAGAGAGAGGCTGGCTGGAGGCTGACTGTACAAACACTGAAGGAATTAAACTTATTGTTGAATATTTTGGTTATCCCCGAGAAAGAAAAGATAAGACACAAAGATATCAAAGCGAAGTCGTGCAAAATCACAACTACTTGTGGCTACGTCTCATTTTGTGATTGTTGTGTTGTGTTGAGCCAAAAATGAATTTCGCGGGCTTCGTCCTCTCTCAGACTTTCATCATAATCTCGTGGCTCGTCTCGTGGAACAAACATCCACAGATTTCTATTCACAGTTTGTTATTATTCGGTTTTAAAAACTTTAATGTAACTATTTCGAATAAAAATACCTTATCCAGTTAATTGTGGTGATTGATAGTTTGTACCTTGTCAGGTTGAGTGTAAGGAGTGTAAACACAGGGAAAGATGGGGAGGAGTCGGCTTCCGGACGAGTTGAAGGCAATGCCGTTGTCGCAACGGCAGATGTTGGCGATTGGGGAGATTATTCAGACGTTGTTGAGTCAGTCGAATGAGAAAGGAGCGTCTCCAGCGATCACCGGAGGATCAGCGCCATTTGCGGGAGCGAAGGAAGAGAAGGATAAGCTTAATGAACACGATTTGGTGACACGACTGAAGACGAAGATAAGTGGAAAGTATGGACTGGAATCCTCGCCTAGATTGACTGACATCATTGCAGCAGTTCCTGTCGAACATCGACGAGCGTTGTTACCTAAATTGAGATGTAAACCTGTTAGAACTGCTAGTGGGGTAAGCGATATAAATTCGACAACCTTGTTTGTTATTGAAGAAGGGTTTTAAATGTTTAATTTTGATTTGTAACGTAGATTGCTGTAGTTGCTGTAATGTGCAAGCCACACAGATGTCCACATATTAATATGACGGGGAATATCTGTGTTTACTGTCCGGGTAAGTAAATTCTGTTTTAAATATTTCGCTGTATGTATCTGATGCGTTTATTCATTCAATTGTACTTGTTTTGTGAAGGTGGTCCCGATTCAGACTTCGAGTACTCAACGCAGTCGTACACAGGATACGAACCTACATCTATGCGGGCGATACGAGCGAGGTACAATCCGTATTTGCAAACGAGACATCGTGTTGAGCAGGTATGCTTCGTAATTTAAAATAGTCTATAAACCTGTCGTGCAATCGCAGTGATGTAGAAAAATTCTTTGTTATAGTTGAAACAACTTGGACACAGTGTGGACAAAGTTGAGTTTATTATCATGGGAGGGTAAGCGATTCAGATTTTCAGATACTCTGTAAATTGTCAAATCACGACTTACTAAATAAATCATCATCATCAATTCCAATTTACAGAACTTTTATGAGCCTGCCGATTGATTATCGAGACTACTTCATTCGAAATCTTCACGATGCGCTCTCTGGGCACACGTCAAATAACGTGAAAGAAGCCGTACACTATTCTGAGAGGAGTCGCACTAAATGTATTGGAATTACGATCGAAACTCGTCCTGACTACTGTCTCAAAAGGCACTTGTCAGACATGCTATCGTAC
The DNA here is from genome assembly GCA_034696625.1 of Isotomurus palustris. NCBI lineage: Eukaryota > Metazoa > Arthropoda > Collembola > Entomobryomorpha > Isotomidae > Isotomurus > Isotomurus palustris. Next base: position 13,655 of record JAQGAD010001189.1, on the reverse strand, counting down.
GGCTGTACCCGTTTGGAAATTGGTGTCCAATCTGTGTACGAAGACGTAGCGAGAGATACCAATCGAGGACACACTGTGAAAGCTGTGTGCGAAAGCTTTCAACTTGCCAAAGATTGCGGATTCAAAGTTGTGACTCACATGATGCCTGACTTACCCAATGTTGGACTGGAACGAGACATTCTTCAGTTTGAGGTAATCAGGCATAACCCACAATTATCAAATCTATGATGATCATCATTATCATGCAATAATAAAAATTATGATTTATGTAATAGGAATTATTTGAAAACCCGGATTTCCGCCCGGATGGAATGAAGTTATACCCAACGTTGGTTATTCGAGGAACTGGACTGTACGAGTTGTGGAAAGCAGGCCAATACAAGTCGTACCCTCCGAACACCCTTGTTGACCTTACCGCTCAAGTCTTATCTCTTGTGCCTCCGTGGACCAGAGTTTACCGAGTTCAACGAGATATCCCAATGCCTTTGGTGACTTCAGGAGTTGAGCATGGAAACCTAAGGGAGTTGGCTTTGGCACGAATGAAAGACTTGGGCTTGGAATGTCGTGATGTGAGAACAAGGGAAGTTGGAATCCAGGAAATCCACAACAAAATTAGACCAGAGAAAGTGGAGTTGATCCGAAGAGACTATCATTCTAATGGCGGATGGGAAACATTTTTGGCTTATGAGGATGCAGACCAAGATATTTTAATTGGCCTCCTCCGACTCCGTAAATGTTCACCAGATACTTTCAGACCGGAGCTGAAGTCACAACCAACTTCAATTGTGCGGGAACTGCACGTTTATGGATCAGTGGTTCCTGTTAAAGCTAAAAACCCCAGGAACTTCCAGCATCAAGGCTATGGAACTTTACTGATGGAAGAAGCTGAAAGAATCGCTCAGTATGAACATGGGAGCTCTAAGATCTCAGTCATTTCGGGCGTAGGAACTAGAAACTACTATAGAAAATTAGGTTACGAATTAGATGGAGCTTTCATGAGTAAGACAATTGATTCTTGCGTGTGTAATCCTTAATGTAAATCTGTGCTGAGATCATCTTGCGTAAAATAAAATCTTTATCTAATCGCCAAGTTAAATTCTCACAATAACCTTCACCTGTTTAATAAAGTTAATTTAAATTTAAGTATGACATGAGAAATAAATTGTGATAACGCCTTAAACAGCCACAACCTGCAACATTTTGTTGTGGAACTTCATGAAACTCTGATTTGTAGTGATAAAGAAAGAAAACAATCAGTCGAGAAGTTGTTCACATAAAAAACTGGTTCGACTGGTACTCGACCATTACATTCAACATTTGTTATCCAGTATGGAAAGTGAAGGACTGGCCATGGCAAAGAACGATCAGAACGAAGAAGTAGATAATATGAATCCAGTTGACTTCCAATCGACCTTTGTTGTTTAAGAATCAATGGGCTTCTGCTCTCAATCTCTCCACTCAAATAACAGTTTAATATTATGTATGTATCTTATGATTTTATTTATAATCCCTCACTGTCTCACTCCTTATGTAACATCCCCTTAATCTATAAAAGTACAAATAAAAGTTCACTGCTCTCCATGCAGCGTCTTCATAAGTAATCCTTCTCAGCCAGTAAACAGCATAGACTTCTTCGTCTAAGCAGATTCATTCAGCGTTTTTCTTATTAAATTAATCCACTCGTACTTTAGTTGAAATAATAATGGGAGCTGAACAAAGCAAAGCCATATTGTAAGATCCAATTTCAAAATACGTTTGAATAGAATATTAGAATATTTTACAGGTTACAGTCTAATGAGCGTTGATTTATTGACAGAGATGAAGTCGGAAATGGCTCCGCTAAAGTTAACGAAGTGGGGTTCTTCATCAATGGGAAGGAGTATTCGGGTATGCAAGTTTAATTAACTGTAACGAATTGTTAATGTGTAGCTGTTGTGCAATGAATATTGGGCTCCAGTGAAAACAGACGCTGGGCCGTTTGGAGAAGATTCGAAACTGGTTGATTTCATCCGGGACAAAGCTGGGCTTAAGGGAACAAAGTACATGTGCCGTGAAGGTAGCTGCATTGCATTTTGCCTATTGCATTCATAGACACTCCGTTAAAGTCCAATTCAAGTTGCATTATTCTACTTTTAATGAAGGGGGCTGTGGCGCTTGTACAGTCTCCGTCAAATCCAGGGATCCTCTCACTGGAAGCGACGTCATCCGATCTGTCAATTCCGTACGTTATTAATATCAATGATTTAACATCAATTGTCAGCAAATCTATTAATCTCCCAAAGTAAATAAATACATAATCTTGGGAATATCTGAACGACCTGATTCACAGTGTTTGGTTCCGTTGTTGAGTGCGGATGGCTGGGAAATAACGACGGTGGAAGGGCTGGGCGACAAGAAGGAAGGATATCATCCCATCCAGCAGAGGATCGTTCACTTCAGTGCGACACAATGTGGATTCTGTACTCCTGGAATGGCAATGAACATGTACAGGTAAGTCTGGAGACGCGTTGTATACTCTCCTGCCCTGGACTCAAAAGACTGACAATGAGTTCCTCCTATTTCCTAAGCCTCGCAGAGTCTCAACCAAACTTCAAGAAAAAAGACGTTGAGGATAATTTCGACGGGAATATCTGCCGCTGCACTGGATATCGACCCATTCTGGATGCATTCAAGTCATTAGCCAGTGACGCTCCTCCGGAATTGCAACAACGATGCTTGGATATCGAAGTACGATGTCTGCAAGGTTTACAGAATTTACTATACATGATTGAAAATTGTCTGTGTTTGCTGTAGGATTTAAAACGATGCCCTCTGAATAAGTCGCGGATCTCCAGTGACTTTGAACACATCGGGAAATCCTCGTTGGAGCCTCGTCTCTACTTGAAACTCCAGACTGGAGCTGAGTGGATAAAAGTCTCCACTCTGGAAGAGGCGTTTGAGCAGCTCCAAAGATTTTGCACTGATGAAGCAATGTACCGGGTCGTGGCTGGAAATACGGGAACAGGTGAACGAGAGTATAATGGTCGTATTATCGTATTTTGCATCCATTTCATTGCGATTACTTGCGTGGGTTGTTTCGCAGGTGTTTACAAGAACGAAGGTCCTTTCAGAGCCTTTGTGGACATCAACGGAATTCCAGAGCTGAAGCAGACGACTCTTAAAACTTCAACGACTCCGAATGAATTAGTTATTGGGTCTGGACTGTCTCTGACTGGTGCGATCGCAGCATTCAAAAGCTTTGCCAACCGATCTGGATTCGACTACTTGGAGAAACTGGCGAAGCATCTGATGAGAGTCGCAAACACATCCATCAGAAATGTAAGTATTGGTTCTAAGTGTTAAGGGTAACTAGTTTCCAATGCGATTCTTGTGTCTTGAGGTGGGAACAATCGGAGGCAACCTGATGCTTAAGCACAACCACAAAGAGTTTCCTTCAGACATCTTCACTCTTCTAGAAGCAGTTGGAGCCAAACTAACAATTGGTACAGTTGGCTTTATGGAATTTGAACGGGAAGGAGGTTTGAAAATTAATAATCCGGTATTTATTGTGAGCAGCATCCTCATCTACGATGAGCAGAGAAGTCGACTTGGTCGAATTTCTTTCGACGAGTATGACAGGAATGCTTATCACGTCAATTTCTCTACCTGCAGTGGAATCTGGAAAATACTCCTTCAGAAGTTTTAAGGTAGAATTTACAGTTTCTTTTTAAAATTCCATTGTTTTTGACAATTATTGTTTGATTTTAGGTGACGAGACGATACCAAAACGCCCATGCGTACGTCAATGGAGCTATTCTAATGGAAGTCAGCACTCAATCTCCATTTGCTGTTGTCTCCAAGCCGAGGATTGTTTATGGTGGAATCTCACCCAATTTCGTTAGTCCGGAATTTCTCCAGTTCCGTTAAAATCGAAAGAGTTACTTCTTCTCGTTTCGTATTTCAGATTCACGCTTCCCGGACCGAAGAATATCTGAAAGGAAAGCCTCTGAACAACGCAACTATAAAAGGAGCGATGGACACGTTGGAAGCTGAACTCCAGCCGGACTCTACGAATGTCCTCGATGGAAGTCCCGAGTACAGGAAAACTCTGGCTCAGTCTCTCCTCTTCAAGGTAATCGTCATTACATATTCCAGGATTCCATGTGGATTGATAAGCAATTCGTCTTAATGTCTTTTGCAGACGATTGTGGGGCTGTTGGGGTCATCTGTACGGAAGGAGTTGCAGACTGGAGGTCAAGATTTGGAACACGAGTTGACATATGGAAAACAGACGTACAGCAGTGACCAATCCCAATGGCCTTTGTACCAGCCGATTCCAAAGATTGAAGCTACCGTACAAGCCTCAGGTAACAAGGAACGAGTTAGTTTTTGACTACGAAATGGCTGTGCTTGATACGATGTTATCGGTTGCAGGTGAGGCGGAGTACATCAACGACATTCACCCGAGTTCCAAAGAACTTTTCGGAGCCTTTGTAGTGACGACAGTGGCCAGTGCCACTTTAAAAAATGTCGACGCTTCAGAAGCTTTGGTTAGTCGTTGTAATTCCAATTTCCAAACAGATTCCAAAATCCATCCAATCTGATGCTTGTAACTCTTGGAATCTCGCGCAGATGCATCCTGGAGTTGTGTCCTTCATCACAGCGAAGGATGTTCCAGGAAGGAACGTCTTCTTCCCTTATTACATACAAACTGAGGAGATTTTCATCAAAGACAAAGTCAGCTTCGCAGGACAATCTGTGGGACTCATTCTCGCTGAGTCGCGTGAATTGGCTTTCGAGGCTGTGAAGAAAGTGAAGGTGACCTACGACGGAGTGAAGCCTCCAGTGATCGGCCTCTCGAAAGTCATCAAAGCTTCAGAAGCAGCTGGAAACCTGGAGAAATGTTTTGAAGACACTTTTGAAGTTGAGGACTCATCGTCGTCTCCTTCAGGAGGAAATGTTTCGGAGCTGACGAAAATCTCCGGGACGTTTGAAGTGGGTGGGCAGTACCACTTTAGCATGGAGACTCAAACTTGTCTCTGCATTCCAACGGAGGATGGAATGGATGTCTTCAGTGCTACCCAATTTCCTGACGTCGTGCAGCAGGGAATCAGCAACTGCTTAGGACTCCCCATGCACGAGTACGTCTCCTACATATTCCTCGTTTCCGATGATTTCTAGGAAACTCGGCTAGAAATCAATCGTGTTTCAATTTGGAGTTATTTTGTTAGCATTCGAGTGATGGTGAGGAGACTTGGAGGGGCTTATGGATGCAAGATCACAAAGGCCAACCAGATCGCTTGTGCGTGTGCAGTGGGCGCGTTTGTGACCAACAGACCTGTACGCGTTGTGATGGACCTCGAGACGAACATGCGAATGATTGGGAAGCGACTGCCGTACCTCACCAAATACCAAGTACGGAGTTTACATTTTAATTGACACGAGCCAGAACAAAAGTCGGTACCTATTATATTACGTAAATGTTCAAAAGGCGCAAGTTGACGAAAACGGAGTCATTAAATCGCTGAACGCGAATATTTTCTGCGACACGGGATTCACTGGAAATGAACCGACTTCCAGAGGAGCAGTGGCCTACTTCCAAAAGTGAGTTTTGGACAGCCTAATCAGCTTGAACTTAGTAATTAATTACCCTAATTATTTGACGAAAGTTGCTACAATGCGGGTGGGTGGAAAGTGAATAATGGAAAAGGTCTGACCAACACGCACGCCAACACTTACTGCAGAGCTCCAGGCAAGCCGACTTCCGCTGTCTGCAGGACTTCCAGCTTTCTAATTAGTGGAGTAAACTGACGGTGGTATGTTGTAATTTAACTGCAGGGACAACTCAGGGAGTAGCGTCGATAGAATTTATCATGGAACACATCGCACACGTTCTCAAGAAAGATCCGCTGGAAGTCCGTCTCGCAAATATGATGAAGTCTGGAGACAAACTCCTTTCCAGCAATGAGAGTTTTGTGGGTGAGAATCCGCTGCCCCAGATTATCCAGGACCTCCAGAACTCTGCCAAGTACACCGAGAGGAAAGCTTTCGTTAACTCCTTCAACCAGGTCACACTTAATTTTACTAATTACTAATTAATTAATAATGATGAAGTGTGTGTTGAGATGTAATTGAGATTCATTTACGACGCAGGCGAACAGATTCAGAAAACGGGGACTGTGCCTGCTTCCGATGAAATACGTCCAGGACCTTCCTCAGTTCGACTTGAGGTTCCCAGTCTTCATCTCCGTCTACCAGGCTGACGGAAGTATCGCTGTATCTCATGCAGGTAATCCTTTTTTAGAAATCGGTTGGTTTCCAAATTGGGACTTTTCAAAATTTCGAATTTTGAACCCTATCAGGAATAGAGATGGGTCAAGGACTGAATACGAAGGTGGCTCAAGTGGTGGCGAAGTTTCTGGGCGTTCCTCTCGAGAAGATTCGAGTGAAGCCTACGGACACCGTCGTCTCTCCCAACGGAGGCTGCACCGGAGGAGCCATCGGAAGTGAACTCGTTTGCAGTGTAACAATCGACCTCACTTAATTAACTCTCAGGTTATCAGAGCGTGTGTGTAATAAATTCTGAACCGCGTTTTTAGGCAGCCAAGGGTGCGTGTGAAAGTCTTCTGGCCAAAATGGCTCCAGGAAAGGCTGCTGCGGAGAAAGAGGCTCCGAATCCTTCGTGGGAAACGATTGTCCAGAAGTGTCACGAGCTGAACATTCTGCTCACGTCTCAATTTCAGTAAGGAACCACCTTCAATTGGGTTATCAATGAATAAAGAAGTGACAACCAACCTTGTGACTGTTTAGAGACAAGCCTGGAAGTCTGAAGGGTTACAACGTGTGGGGAGCAACGCTGACTGAAGTGGAAGTGGATGTCCTCACTGGAGAATACAAAGTACAGGCGGAGAGTGTAGATTGACTAGCGAATGTTGAATGGATGGGTTGTGGTCTAAATGGAGCGATTGTTGGGACAGGTGGTGCGTGTAGATTTGTTTGAAGACGCAGGAAGCAGTTTGAGTCCCGACGTGGACATCGGCCAGATTGAAGGCGCCTTTGTGATGGGACTCGGACTCTGGACAACAGAGAAACTCGTGTGGGATGAAAGTTCCGGACAACTTCTCACCACCTCCACTTGGGTAAAGATTCAAGGGAACCTTCCATCAAACAGACAGGATCTTTAGCTTAATTTGGGCTGCGAATGTTTGGTTAGGACTACAAAGTTCCACTCCCGAAGGACATTCCTGAGGACTTCCGAGTCACAATGCTCCAGAATCGCCCCAATCCTTTCGGAGTCCTCCGTTCCAAAGGTTCGGCTTCCCTTTTTCTACTCACCTAATTTCATTTAATGAACGGGAATTTGTTCTCCAGCCACTGGAGAGCCTCCACTAGTGATGAGTTCCAGCGTTCTGTTCGCTCTCAAAAACGCCATCGACGCGGCAAGGAAAGACGCAGGAGACTCTTCGTGGTACCAACTGAGTGAGTGCATTTCGTCTCTTTCCTTAATCTCCTATTCATGTGGGATTCCTAAGAGGTTCGTTTCCATTTCAGATGGTCCTGTGACACCAGAAGACATCCATCGATTAGCCAAGGCCACTCCAGACCAATTTACTCTGTGAATTCCTCCAACAACTCCAAATCTCAGCCTGCTTTACAACAATCAATTTCTATAAAGTCATTTAAGAGGAAGCAAAGAATCTTGCAGTACGAACAAGGAACAAGAAAGACAGGAAATAATTCACACAGGATAGATAGCTTTATGCCTTCTAAATTTGTTCTTGTGTAGATTTCGTAGCAAACGAACAGGATCGCTTTAAGTTCACTCAACATCTTAAAGGGAACAAAGACGGCGTGGGAAAATCCGTTGTATATATTTACCAAATGGTAAAATATAAATATTATCAGTTTAGCTTCCAACTTCCAGCTCTCAGTAATAATTCTCGTGAGTTGTATAAATTTGTTACATTAAATAAGGAAACAATAAAGCGTAGTATATGCTTAAATGCATCATAGGAATCTGTCTGTAGGAACTAATACTAACAATAAGTTATTGCAAACTCAGCGATTCAATCACTTTTAATCTTAATGTAATTACTACCCAGAGTAGAAACTCATACGAAACCCACCTGCATAAATTCTCACAGACTAAACCTTCCGCATGACTTTTCATTCATGATTTGCATTAAATCTTGAATTCCGAAGTGTCTCAGGTGTCCACAATTAAAAAATAAAGCAGCTGAAGAAATTGAATATATCGTCATTAACTCAGATGGAACGACAAACAGGACTCAATACGGTTTCTAATTTTTCATTATAAATAAAAAATAATAAATACAAATTCTCGAGTGGAACTGCTTGTTGGACAGGTTACGATTTTTTTCTCTTCGCAATTCGGGTGTTTTTCTTGTAAGTTCAGTCTCCCGAACTCCCGATGGCTTTACATCACATCCTTTAATTCCTGTTAACATAGGGCATTTTTCTGCAGGCTGCTTACTTTGTTGATTACTTTACTACGCAATTCATGACACACGGTAATCTTACATATGTATGAGTAACAAGTTTGGCTGTGGATTAACAACAAAAATTCTTGCATCCTTTCTCAATATATTTTTAAGTAGCAGTGAAGACCAAACATTTCTTTATCGCGTGAGAAGATCTTTGCACACACCACAATTATAACGCAATTAGTTTTTTTTCAGTGATCCAGAGTCGCTAGTTGCTAGTAACTGAACAGAAGACTACTAGTTTACGAAAACTCCTTTTGATTCTCAGAGCTTATAAAGACTTTCGCATGTAATGAATTGTAATGGGGAAGTCGGATTGAAGTGTAAAAGTGACTATCAAACAGACTGTTCATTACACTGTGACAACGAATTACTTTCGCAATTGAAGCAGACTTGGGGCAGCCTGCGACAGCCAAGATGAATCCTACAGACGCTTCCACAGTTTTTGCAATTCTTCTGATACTTTTCTCGGTATCCTCAGTAGTGAATTCTGAAGTTGAAAACTTTGGAAAATCATTTTTGGAAGATATCACACTGTCAGCAAGTGAAAAAGAAATATTGGATAAGGTAGTCATTACAAAATGACAAATAAAATACGTATCCACTTCAGTATACAAATTATTTTCACATGGTTTCAAGAGTTTCAAGTTACCTTAATGACCTAAGTACTTAAGCTTAAGCAATGCCTGTTTCGTTAAAGGAAATATATATTTCTGTTTTAGTTTGTGCAGCGCGTCGGTTTCAGACTACGTGTGCCTTACATGAGAGAGGAGTTCTTCCTCGTTCGTTGGCTGAGAGGTGAGTTTACATTTTCCTGTAAAATCAAAACAGATAATTAGTAAACTAGAGTGGTACTTGTTTATTTTGCAGCACGTAATTTCAATTTGGATGAAGCGGAAAGAATGCTGATTGATGTAAAATCCCTTTTTAGTGTATTTTATTTGGATTCAGTTTAATCACTGGATGATAAAACTTGTGTGGCTTATTCTTAGCATTTGAAATGGTGGGACGATGCAAAGATGGACACAATTGAAAGTGAAGATTGGTCCGATTTCTACAGAGACTATCCGACTTGGTTGGACATTGAAGACAGAGAAGGCAGACCAGGTGAAGGGTTAACATTTCCTTCCTTTACTTTAACGACGAGTAGGCTAGCGAATATTCTGATTTAAGCTTGTTTAATGTTCCAGTATTGTACTTGAACGTGGGAGGCTGGGACTTCAGGAAAGCCGCACTCACAGGAAATATCGACCGTCTTCTTCGTTATGTCGGGATGGTAATTGAAAGAGCCACAGTCAAAGTTCGAAAATTTGGAAACCACCACCGGAATGTTTCCCAAGCTATTCTTTTGATAAATGCTGATCAATTCAGCATCACCACTCACGGATGCTTGCAGTGTCAGTTGAGACAAAAGCATTTTCATGAGATTAAAACGAAGAAGACCTTTTTCTATTGCATTAACTTTTAATATATCTGACAATAGGTGTTCCCGTCATTCTGCGGATTATAACGCTCTACGAAAACCATTTTCCGGGATATGCAAATAAGATTATTCTTGTGAACAGTACGTAGAAGAAAGAAATTGTTATTAGTTTAATTGGCGACGTCACACAATTTGACGTTTATTTTCAGCTCCTACCCCTGCGTTTGTAGTTGTGGACGCAGCGAGACGAGTTTTCCATCCGGAAACCAATCGCGTTTTAAGAGCTTATGGACGAAACAAACAGAAATGGCAGCCTGTGCTGGAGAAATACATCGACAAGAGTCAAATTCCAGCGGATCTGGGAGGACTTAACATGTTGGAAGGACTGGAGCTTGATTACTGATTACTAACAATAAGACCGAGTAATGAGAACCTGGAGACAATGGAGAGTTACGAAACAATCTAAAAACACTTTGACTGAAGGCAAACGCCAGATTATGCTATAGAAAATAAACCGGGTGTAAACAAGAAGTGAAACAATACAGCTGTTTCAAACTTACTTCCCCTAAACAGACTTTTTCAAACTTACTAGTTTCTCTATCTGCTTTCCCTAGGTCTGTAGCTTTCCAACGATACTACACATGCTGGGTGTCAAAAGTGTTAGTGGATTTTCCATAAGTAGTCTAAATATTTGGACCCCCGGGGTACGAATTGGCACCCCCGGGGTACGAATATGTACAGTAGTGTGTTATGTGTATTTGTGTTTATCCGGTAAAGTATCCGTTGTGATAAAATTGTTTTATCGTAGTGTGAGTAATTGTCTGTGAAAACTGCTCAGTGTTCTCGCGACCTCCGACGAGTGAAGGTCTCTCTCTTCAGAAATAAACTCTGTCCATTTTTTCCAAGATTCTCCGTTTTCTCCGTCTAAGTCCTGATTTTTATCTAGAATTCTAGTCAAACATTTCCTGTTAATTTTCATAAGTCCTCACTTTCTACACACTAATCTGCCCCCTTAACAGTCTAGATTTTGACACTGGGGTCGCTACTTTTTTATGACCTGTGACCTTTGACCCTTGACCCTAAAACATGTAACGGTCACTGATAAACTGTCACAGTGACTGTAGGAGTCAGTTTTCAGTAAAATCTCACTTCCCCCCAAAACTTCAAAAGGTCATAACTGGAGGTCACAGGACCCTTATGTATGAGTTATTCGTGATCCCCAGGCCAGTACCTTTCCAACGGCCAACGACACCCCACTTAATGAGGGTTGTCATATAAAAATTTTGTGACCTGTGACCTTTGTCCCTAAAGAAGTCGACCTACAGGTTTAAAAAAACCAACTTGAAACAATGGTGGCCCTGAACTTTGATTGTGAAAAGCAGAATTTGATAAAGTTGACCCCTTCTGGGAAAAAAACTTGTTAGTACACGACAGACAGACAGACAGAGCTTTCCCCACAGGCCAGTAAAGTTAGACTACGCAACTAGGGTTAAAATTTCGGCCCAAGGTCGTTTAGATAGCCACTCATGAACTTTCGAGAGAGTCCTCTCTAGCCAATCAAAAACCAAATACCTCCTCCCGAATCTCCTCCCTTTTTACCGACCTGACTTCCACACACCCAGGGAAATTTAAATTTTGGAGGAAAACTCATTGCATTCGAATTCCATTTAATCTTTGTTCCTGGTTGTTACTCTCTCGCTAGTTTCCATTTTTAATTATGAAGGAGAAACATACAAGTTTCAAAATAAGTTGCAGCAAGACTGCTTAGAGAACCTTTCTTCTGTGATTTGGATGAAAGGTGGGTGGAGTAAGAACCCCAATGCTAGGGAATTTAGAAATAGGTTTTAAATTGCTTTCATTAAGTCCTTTATTCCAAAATCGAAAAGTTCAAATTGCCAAGATAATTACAATGATGATGACATGGCTATCAATTCACGTCTCCTTCACTCGTCGTTTCTATCAAAGTAACCTAAAACATCTAATGATGACGAAATCGTTGCTGACAATTCGAGTTAAATGTTTCTGAGAATTTGAGTGAAGTAGATTTACAAGTTAGTGTAATATCATGTTCCTTATTCTTTGATGAATATTATGGCGATAAAACTGTCTCCATGGAGTGTAATAATATTGCTATATACTTAGGGAGTAACTGTGTTAAGAAGATTTTAGAAAAATACGATTGCGAACACTGTAAATCTCTTCTCCGTAGTCTAGTTGAACCTGAAAGAAGAGAACACTTTCTTACTTGTTCTAAAGCATACTGTAAATCTAATGTAAGAAAATTGAACACGAGCAGCTCTAAAATACCTTATGCTAATGTTATCAAGCAAGAGGATTCTTTAGTTTTTGCTAATATTACGCGAAATTTGTAAATAAGGGAAGCGAATCATTGCAAATTAGTTCACAAAACTTGTTGCGTAATGTAGAAGTAAAATATTTAAAGGATGAAGGATTAGCTATTTGGATTCAAAATAGTTGGTCCACGGAGAAGTATTCGCTGATATCTTCTGTGTTTGCGTGTTGCATTCCAAATTCCAACGCTTTCTAAATCCGGCTTCATATCGCTTTCAACAGAAAAGTAGCCTGTAATTCATTAGACTTTGTTACACCAGAGAATCATTAACCCCCTTAGTATTTAATTGATTAGACGCTAGTTGTTACTTCTAAAAAATGTGAACCTAAACCACTTGACTGACTCATAATTAATTATAACCAAATCTTATTTTTTATACTTATTGCAACTGTGACCTAATTACTGTGACCTAATGCTGGAATGAATTGTTAAAGAATTATGTATTATCTGTTACACAAATAAACTATGCTATGAGTTATGAACTATGAACTACCTCAAAATGAGTGAAGTAGAATTACATGGCATTGCAATATCACGTTCCTCATTTACCTTATTGACGTCGATTCCAGCTCAGATCTGTTCCTTTGACAATCTCGTCAGCTGAGGATATATCTGACAAATATTTTCTTCAGGCCATTTTAGAAAAGCCCAAAATACAAGGTCTTTGTCCTGATTCACCACGGCGATTTTTTCAGCAACCATTCTATGCTTCCCATCTTTAAGCTTTTTATAGAAATGTTTTCAACGTCAAACGCAAAAACGTCATTTTCTTTCAACAAATCCCCTCGAAAAATCAATGGACTCTACAAAAATAAATGAGTAATATAATAAATTGGATTGTAGTTTACATGTGACAAGTGAAGTATATGACCATCGAAGGTCAGAAAAAGGTTACCTTCCACGCTGATTTTTTGAAGAATGAAGGGGGACATGACATCGATTTACCTTTCGAGTCTATTCCACACTTCAACTTCGCGTCGTTGGTTCATCACCAGGAGATCTTCTTCACAATCACCTTCTTCCCTTCTTTAGGACGATCTGCATCAAAGGCGTTACACACGAAGTCACGATATTCATCATCACTCCGCTCCTTCAATTTTTGTAAATTTTGTAATGAAACAAAACATTCGTCGTTGCAATCCCGAATATTCGGGAATGAAACAAAAACATTCGTCATTGCATTCCCGAACAATCGGAAATGAAACAAAACATTCGTCATTGCATTCCCGAATATTCGGGAGTGAAACAAAACATTCGTCATTGCATTCCCGAATATTCGGGAATGAAACAAAACATCCGTCATTGCATTCCCGAATTCCAGATCCTATTGGGTATCGTTGGAAAGGTCTTGATGAGTAGATTCCAACGCATATAATTACGTCACTGTAGGGCACTC
>JAQGAD010001188.1:0-22485 GCA_034696625.1 Isotomurus palustris | reverse complement strand
CTGTCACCTGTTCGCGTCATCCTTGTCTTATTGTCTTCTATTAATAGAAGCATTCTCTCGTCTGCATCTGAATTGTAAATATGAATGAATGATCTTACAAAAGATTCGTCAGCAAAATGCGTATACACAGGAATGTGATCATATGAGAAACATTTTGAATTTTTGAGTAAATCCAGATGAAGTGATTTCACTCAAACCGGAATATCCCAGCATTCAGATTTGAAACTCAAAGTAGGTAGAGTGCTTTTATTTGAGCAAACTTCTTTTGCCTCGGTTATTTTGTTTAAAGTGGAAGAAGAAATCCAAGTCAAGCCGCACACCCACACACCTTGACCCACAAATGCATGAGCGAGTGAAAGTTGAAAGTTGTCCCATAGCAAAGTTTTAAGAGGAAGGAAAGTTTAATGTTCTAATTTTTGTCGCACTTGGGACTTAAAAGTTTCCACACTCGTCGAACTGATAGTCGTCCTCGAAATATAATGAAATGAAGTTAAGTTACCATAATGAAAATTTTTTGTAATTTTTGCTTGGTTTGCATCTGCATTCATATTTCAAAAGTGTAACTGCTCGACCTGAAGAAACTGAAGGGAAATAAAAGTTTCCACCTTTCCATTATTATCCTCACTAGAATGAAGTGCTAGTTTGATAAAGCGACGGTCGTTACTATTTTATGATTATTTACTGCATCCTTAGGGAGAGCGAGGAAGGTGTTAATTTCACAATACGAAGGAAGAAGAATGGTTTTATCATTCTCTGGATCAGTTAGCTCATGATGCCATGATTTCAAATTTCAATGGGAAGGTTTGTGGTGGTTAAGTAAAGGCTTTTCCTACCTTTTTCCTTTTTTAGTATGCAAATCTTGTCATTTCCATGATAATTTTTCCATCTACAATCTACCGTAGCCACTACTACTGACACTGCCTAGTCGATAGTTGGCAAAGGAGCAGTTAGTTCATCCACGCAGTTGAGATAATTAAGGCAGACTGGGTTGAAAGTGACGGAATCCTTTCATTGGCCCTTTGATGATAGTTTTTATCATGCACATATATTCACAAAAATGAATTGAATTCAAGACTCTCAAGACTACTACGGGGAGTTCGGTGCTTAGAGAGTTTTTAGAATCCCTCTGGTCGTCTTTCCAACAGTTTTTAGTTTTTCAGACGACTCTAAGTTGCACAGACGAAAAGATCTCTGGGGGAGAGTGGAGCAGTATTTTTTCATGATAAAGTAGTAGCCAATTTGATTAAGCCAAGCTACTTCATTTCATTTCACGATGCGGAAAATAAATTTTACCTGCCGGCACTTCAGACTTCAGTCTCACTACCCGCACTACCCTCCTTACTGCTTCTCGGTTGGTTTGGTCTTTCTTCTTGGTATCCGAGACCCCGAATTCTTACACACTTGCTCTACATCATTCTACTTATGCCACTACCTAGCGTGGCTTACTTTGGTGGTCGGCAACTATTATTTCAAGTAAGCTGTTGGTCGTGGAGTGTATTATTACCTCAGTACTTTCACCGAATATGTTGTACGAGGCGAGCATTCTCAAGTTCACAGGATGATGTAGATACGTAGGACAGAAATGTGTTCATTTGGGAGTCTATTGCCAAACTGTATATTCTTTACATAGTGTTACGCAACACATGAAATTACTTTCACTTACATCTCTGGGGTTCTTGGAGACACGAACTGTTTTGCATATGCTTTCATCCCTTCTCCATCTAAACATTTCAAGTCATCAGAACCTTTAATGGAAACTGCTGTACTTTCTACTTCGTACAGTTGTTAAAAAGAGGCAGCAACTCATCTCAAAGTTCTCACGTTGGTTGTTTGGGAAGTTTACTGTAGTAGTCCAGCCGACTTTCTCCGCTTGATCATCTTTTTACGACTACAGTGGAGTGGAAACGTGGAGAAGGTAGCCACCAACAAATGGTCACATTTTTATTACTCAAAACTCAACACAACTTGTGTTATAATAAGTTGGTGTGTAGCTCCATGCGTGGTGGAGTAATTAAAACACTGTCACTTTCACTTGTCAGACTGTTCAACAAATTACACTTTCACAGGTGCTGGTGGACTCCTTTTGTAGCTCACTTAAGGACACGAATACTTTCAGCAATCCAGAATTCCTGAATTTCTTACTCGTTTTACGACTTGGGGAAATGAATGAGACTATTTTTAAAAGAAAAGTTCCAACACTTCCAACCCACGTGAAATTTATGTTGGGAAGTTGGTTTGGTGTGAAAGTTATGCCATCATTCACATCATACAAACTCCGCATTTCAATGTGATACTTTGTGTAACAATTTAATGAAAAAGTAGGAAGATAGATGCATGAAAAATACCGGTAGTGAAGATAGTTTAGATAGTAAACTGTAAACGTAATTTGATTTGGTGAAAGAAACAAGAAAAAAGGTAGACATATTAAGCACCGAAACACTCGTCGCATGAGCTGTGAACTTCTCTTTCTTGTAAATTATTGTTACGTAAATATGGAACATTCACAAGCCATATCCTCAGGGTAGCGTCCCACTTAACACTCACATGAACACACACAAATGAAGGTGCTTTCTCCCCGTTACTTTCACAAAAGAATGCAAGTGTTGTGAGGTTGTGACTCAAGTGTTTAGGAACGAACTACGAAATAACTAATCTTAAATAAATTATAAGAAAGCTACTTGCCTCCAAAACTCCTAACACCTGCATTTCCTTGTGCAACAACATAAAAGTTGGAGATAATATTATGTATTATTATGAAGGAGAGGACTAATTTAATAAGCACGGTAGGCAGAGTAGTGAAGGAAGAAACACGAGATTCTTAACATTCTTAAGCAGCTTTCGGTGTACATATTCCAGCAATTTAGTAGAATGGCATTCACATCGCTCCCGAATGGACGACAGTTTGCTAGTAGTGTTATTGTTATAGGGCTACTTCAGTACTTTCTACTTACAGTATTTTTAAATTTTATTGAGATTTTCTTCACGGAGAAAGTTTTGAAATCAACGGAGGGTCAAGGCCATTTTATTCTTCAGTGTAGAGTACAGATAATGTGAGAATCTGAGGAGACGGTGTAGAAGCAGAGTTATTTTACTTAACAAAAAGTTATTTTACTCGAGTGAAATATGATGCAACATATTGAAGTCATATTGCTTGTCGTACCTTTGAAGATATCTGCTTAGGTGTGACTTTCACTTTGGGCACCTTTGACCATAAAAGGAATCCACAGTTCATGTGATGGGATGGGCTACTGCAGTGAAGAGCAAGAAAGGGTTTTGAGTTTTTTTACTAAATTGTACTTGAGTTCTTAGTTTAGTATGAACGATAGTTCTAACGATGTATTAATATAAACTTTACTTAAAATCTTGACTGTATCGTTACTCTTGATTTTTTCTTTAATGTAACTATCCATATATGATCAACCGTCTGGGGTAAATTTGAAGTTATTAAGAAGTTTCTGCGATTCGATTCTGGGCTGGGACTTGGGGCTTGTTGGGGTCAGAGGTCAGTTGATATCATGTTACAATAACCGTACCGAAAACAAACAACTATGCAGTAGATATACCTGTTCAAAACTAATTAAATTAATACTAGTTTAAGTCTACGGTGTAGGAATAATTGAGGTATCATAACATGAATTATGAGGCCGATTTTCGATTGTTTTATGTCCATGAGATTAGAGACGTAGTGTGAGGTGTTAACGAAATAGAGATAATAACTAAAGATAAGTAATAAATTAATGTAAAGTGTACCAAAGTATTCGATTCGAAACCGACCGACCACAAGTAACGAAGAAATCTAGGTGTCTCAATCTTTCGGTAGGAAATTTACATGAACAGTGTTATTGCTAGTGATCGTGTTATTAATAAACCTAAAGTTAGTTAGATAACTCACCAAGACATTAACAGATGATAGATTTTCTACCTTGTATCGAACATTATTTCTCGCCTCATAGGCATATTTCTACATCTAGACTTCTCCTGTTGTCCATTGCTACTGACTATAATAAAAAAGTGAACTTTCTGTTAGAATCTGTTTTATTTAAATTCAGATCTTTGGGAATCAGGGAAATGTCAGAGCTTATCGTTTGCTTCTCTTTATATGAATTTCATGTATAATTTCAGTTAAAAACTGCGAAAATTGGGATAATAGACAATCACACACAAATTAATAAGCAATGCGATTCGTAATCTCAACATGGTGTATATCAATTCGTCAAAATATCATCATATCTTTTAATGTAACCCTCGCGAAAAAAACATATGAATGACCTTCATTACCATTACTTATTAACGTATACATAAAATAATCATGTAGGTTGTCATTCATGTGTGAAATCAACAGAATGCCATCTTAAGACAACACCAAAGGCTGGAAATAATAGAGAAAGCATTAACTAACACTTACGTAAGTAAATAATATATATAGTGTATTGAAACAGATGTTATGTAATTGTTTACCCGTGATAATACCAACAATTATTGAATAATGGAAAAATAAATGAGTTACTCGAGAATTTATTTCTTCTTTATTTCTTTCATATGAATACAATTATTTCATATTTTATTATTTTGTACAGTTGATTTATTTTGCTGTAGTTCATACAATTAGAATATTAAATACAACATAATTGAGGGACAGTCACGAAAGTTAGATAACCAACTGATAAACTCTAGACATTCATTAAATTAGTGGTATACGCCTAATAAGTACAACTCGAGAAAAATAAGTTCTCCTTTTCTGATAGAAAAAATTCGGCTCTGCCTGTTTCTGAATGGAGAAAGTTATGTGCGAGACCAGTTCTAGACTAAAGACGAAACCTCATTTGTCATTTTATGTCATTTGTTTAAACATGGCATGTGTTTTACGCCTGCATAGAGCTGAAACGACGCCATATTCCATCGAGAACTCATCAGATAGGCAGCAGTAAAACAAGACTGATAATAATAATACGAGTTTTTATGGAAAAGACATGCAAAGAAGGGTAGAATAGCAGTCAGCAGACGCGTACAGACTTCGTAACTTGGAAGTGTACTCGTCTCATCGTCGCATTTTGCTTTCTCCTGGATTCTTCTCACAGGTTTTTGAGTGAATAAAAATACAAAACCGATTTACTTCCGCTCTACTGACTCTCCTAAACTTATTTATGTGAGGACCTGTAGTGAAATTTTACCTTAAAAACTAAAAAAGAAACGCGTGTAAAAGTTCTCATACAGGTTATTCCGTGTTTTGAAAACTGATAGATTCAATCCAAACGAGCTCTTCTCTATAGAGTCCAGTCAGTCAAACTCTGGAATTTCATCCCTTTCTTCGCTGTTACACTAGTTCCCCACATGCTGTTATACTGATCCGCTCTGATGTTTTCCCAGACTTGGACCCGAATTTCTACACACATAAAAGTTACATCGGCATATAAACACTATGTGCTCATCATGACATGAATAACAAAATCAACCCTTCCGGAACTTATTTATCTATGGGATATGTGTTTGCCCTTGGATCACATAGTTGGAGTCCCTACGCTTTCCCTGCTCGTTTTCCTGATTGCTCTTCTCTCACAGAATACTACTCACGCTAAAACTCTCTAAAAATGGGCCACGCGTGACACATATTACTACAACACAATCAAACGAAGCCACAACTACGTAGATAACAAAACAGACTTTCTTGACAGCTATTGGCTACCCCAGAGCACTTGTAAATACTTGACACTAAGAATTTAAACTAAAAGGGAATCGGGAATTTTCTAATGAATTTGCTTAACCCAGAAGCAATGAATTACTTACCTCAATTTTCTTCAAAATGTCTAATCCACTCAGAATCAGTCCGAATACCACGTGCTTATTGTCTAACCTGCAAAAACGAATTTACACATGAATAAAACAACAGATGTATTGAGTTGTAATATGATGGTTACGCTTTCATTACCAATTTGTTGGCTGAAATGATATAAAAAATTGGCTACCATTTGTGTTAGGTCCTGTAAAAAATATATTTTGAATGACAATTAAACTTAATCTTTTAAATTTCTGCTGTACACATAAGACATAACCAGAGAACCAGATGTTGCATACCTGAATTGGCCATCGAAAGCGTACCCGGAGCAGAATGTCTCAATGTGAAATTTTCGTCGGGAAACTTTCCTCCATAGATACTTTTCCCACCCGTACCATCATGATTTGTAAAGTCACCTGCTTGAGCCATCTGTATTTCATTCACAACTTTTTGAGTACCCAGCCATTACTCGAATGGGACATTATCATCAGCAATAAATACGAAATGATTGCCCTTACAAATCCTGGAATAACTCGGTGAAATATGGACTCTTGATAGCCAAATCCCTTTTCATGAGTACACAGACATCTAAAGTTTTCAGCAGTAATAGGAACCACATCAGCTCGAAGTACAAACGTCATTCTTCCCACGGTAAACTTTCCTATCTTGATGTCCAAATAAACCTGAGGATTCTTGGGCTTCCTCACATCCGGTCCGGGTGCCACTAGAGCCTATCATAAAAGAGACAAGATTTAAAGCTCCCATAAAATAGCTGAATCATCCCACTGAAATGTCTCTTTTCTAAATCTTATAGCAGAAAGTAAAAGGTCGGAACTTACCTTTACAGCCGGGTCCATTTTTTCATCTCCTTGTCCTTCCTCTGCCCCACCTTCAGTTCCCCCTTCACCTGTTTCCTTTTCCTTCTCCAAGCCAAGCGTCTCTCCAGCGTGTTTCTGCAGCCACGAATCTTCCTGCCATACAGGCTTTGTCGTGAAATCTTTCACTTTCATAGGTCTCGCTAAATTCACTCGTACAGTTCGTCCGAAAAGCTCTGAATCGTTCTAAGAAAAGAATAAACAGCCACATTTTAGGCGACTCTTATACTCTAGTTGAGTCCTATAGGTTTTAAAGATATTTATATTTATAACCCACCATGTTGTCAATCGCAGCTGCAGCGTCTTCATTTAATTCAAACTCAACAAAAGCGAACCCCCGGTGCTTCTGCGACTCGTAGTCGAGTGGCATTTGAACGTCATTAATGTCACCAAACGGAATGAACGCCGCCTTAATAACATCCACGTCAACTTCTTCCGCCAAACCACCTGCGGCAAATAAACAGAGTATTTAACATGAAATCCACTGATTCTCAACACTGTCTCATACTAGCTATTGTAATTAATAAATTATTTGACTCATTTATATCGTATTCGAAGATCGAGGTAAATAAAGAGTTTAGACGAAGTTAGAAAAAGAATAATACTTAAAAACAAACCCCTGTAAAACAAACAGTGAATACTTACCGACATAAACCGTCCTTTTAAGGGCCTGAGCTGTCATCTTAGACACTTACACGTTTCGAAACTAAACGACTACTAATTGTAAGAATATTTTAAATCCTGTGTCTCTAAATGGAAGTTCGTCAATGCGGCGTTTCAAGCCGGCTGAAGTTGTTTTCGCTCTTTTTGAAAATGCCGGGTTGTCAACTCGATGCCTTCATTGACGTCGTTCGATGCACAATCGGTGCAGGTTTCACCGTTCCATGCTAATTGAATGCTGATATTCATTAAAAATTTTAAAAATAGCCTTCATTCTAAAATGGAAAACGTCGAAATCGAAAATAGACCATTTGCATTTGCAATGAAATCTGAAAATGATGCAGTGAGATCTTCAACAAGCTTCAGGCTCAACTCACTGACTGACTTGACAGTCGTTAAAATTCTAAATTATATTTATTCTTTTTTATCAACCTAATTAATTCTAATTTAGAAAACTTAAAAAAATACTGAAGACTATCCCTTCGTGGACAGGAAAGTATCATATTAATATTTAACTTATTTTGGACTCTGGTCTGTCAGCGACAGGTTGAAGTCTGGAATTTCGCTTTCTTGTTCCTTAATTCGGGTGACAAGATGATCGAAGTAACCCTGTCTCTCGTTCAGTTTCGCCATTGCTTCTCCCAGGTTCGGAGGAAATGCACCTTTCGCAGACTTCTTCGCCAGTTTTACTGCCAACGCTGCTTTCTTCGCCCTCAACGAGGCCAGCTTCTTTAAGGACTCTTCAATCTTCAACTCCTCTGGAGCCTTTATATGTTCTTGACTCTCCTTCTATTGAAATCAAGTATTTAAATAGAAATTAATTGGGTCACTTTTCGGTACTAATTTGATACCATATTCATACTAGATATACACATCACCCTAAAAATGACGTTACCTGAAGACTCTGTACTTTGGCTCTGTAGACGTCTGAAGTGTATTCAAGTGTCTCAAGGTGGTCAGATGAAAGCAGGTCTTTCCTTGCCTCACTAACTTTCGTCACTTCTTCCAAGTTCCCTAAGCATTCCGACAAAACAGCTGTAAGATGTTCGTTCTTTTGCCTTTGCGAGGACAAAAGCGACTGAGAACGACTGCATAACAGCTGCTTTTTGCACAACGACTCGAGAGCAGCACTGGAAGTCCGAACTGCAGCTTGTAGAGGATTCAAGAAGACGTCCAGAGAACTAGGAGATGACGGAGATGGTCGCATAGGGTCCCACTGTTTAGATGAAGAAACGAGGAGCTTCCGAATGTTTGTGAGGATTTCAACGAGGCGAGGACTGAGAGAAGTCTCTGTGATGTTTAATTCTCTAAGCGCTGCGTCTGCAGTTACGACGAAGTTCTGCACCGCATCTTGAACTCTCTGGCCAGTGTAGTTACCTTCGAGGGGACAAGGGGACGGAGGGAACGAAGATGTCGTCTGGAGGTGCTGAAGAAGGTCCTCCACCGTGGAGACGGTAATGGCAGGGCCCACCATACTTACGCACCTGTTCAGTAGTTTTAATCCAAAAATAAGAGCTACGCAACTTCTAGGAGGTAATTAGTGGAGGTCATGACGTTCACTTACCTCAGCGAAAGTAAGTTTCAAGTTTGGCTGACTTTCAGTTCAGGATGAGTTCCAGTGACTCCGTCAGCTGAGGGGCGATGATAGCGAATGATGATCGGTGAGGTTTAGCAGATTCTGTGCCAGATATTAGTACCTCAGCAAGATCTTCCTCTGCGTGCAGGCTCTGCTGGACTAAACGGCGGTTAGTGGGTCTGCCGCCTTCCGAGTTTTGTCCTTTGTTGTTTGCGTTTCTTCAAGTACTTTTTGCATCCTTGTATGCCATGAGTATGGTCGACCACAAACTGTATGATTAAATACGTATGGAAGAGTAATTTGAAAATGTCGACTTTGCAGGGGTCGTCAGCAGGCACAGACACACTTCCATCATGACCTTCATGTTCATGTATATTATGTACCTCACCTTCTTCTATTGTACTTCACCAGTTTCATCTCGAAACGATGTTCGGTACTATAATATTTGACCGTTGTTGAAATTACTTACGAGTGTCAATCCTGCTGGCAAAAGTGCAGCAGTGTTCAATATGGTTCCGGGGAACTTGGTTTCGTTTCTATAGTCCTTTTCTGTCTGGGAATGTTACAAGAAGATTTCACGGAGGGCTCAGGAAATTCAGAGACAAATCAGCTACCGCTGTCAACTCTTTTCCGTCGAAAGCAGCTAAGTATTAAGTATGAACTCAGCATGGTGCATACTGCTGGTGGCAGTTGTGTGCATCATAGGACCAACGAGGGTCAGCAGCAAAATAACGAAATTACACAACCTCACAGAAATTAAGGAGAGGCAAGACACGATCGAGTAAATAATTCCGATTTCTTACTTTGTACTTCGGTCCTGCAATTTATTTGATAGTACACATACTTTATTATGGAATAATGGAAATTTAGAACCCCGAGGGTACATGAACTGGTCATCAATGGCACAAAGAGTCACGGAAAACATAGAAGGGTCGAGGTGGTTATTCCTGCAGACGCAAGATTGGAAACGCCAGAATTTTCTGGAGAGATAGAAGAGGAACTGGGCCATGCCAAACTGGGAAAAAACTCAAAAAAGCGCAAGCGACACGAGAAGATATGAATCCTACTGCTGCATATTCCAATAAGAACTGATAAGATCCAAAGAAGAAATTTTAAAAGAAGTTCTTAACGTTGTACTCCTTTATAACGACGCAAATATTTAGTTTTCATATACACCTGTTCAGAAAGCATACGCTGAATCTGTGAGTAAGAAGCAAGATTTTTTGAAAAGTTTGCATTGATATGAATAGATGGAAATGATGAAATCGTTAATGAAAATGAGTAACTGACAAATCAAACTTGACTTCAGTGATATCAAAATAAAGTAATAGGTAATACTGAAACGAAACCAAACTTCTGTTTATTTAAGTGAAATGTTTTTATCGCATATATTTTTTGATAATGTTTTTATAAGAGTTGTAATTATTGTAATTAATAATAATATGTATTTTAGCAAACGATTAATTTATTTTCTTTTTGAATTGTGATGAGAAAGCTTCTCTTGCCTTTTTTTCACGTGCTTTTTGACCTTTGTGAGACGTTTCTCTGCCCTTTCCTGTTTCACCAATTTTTTACGTTCCTAAAGTTGAAATGTTAAAAGTGCGATATAAAAATTTGCGAATCTTCAATTACCATACATGAGCAAACAAAATAGGAGTAACTCATTCCCCATACCTTTCTCTGCTCAGGTGTCTCGTCTTTAGGTCTTGCAAGGTTAGCTTTTGCAGATTCACCATCCCCTGCATCCGAGTCGTTGGAATCCTCATCACCTGAATCTGATACATCTGATTGAGGGTCGTGATGTTCTTGGTCTTCAGATTGTTTGGAGTTCGAAGTCAACGTTTCAGTCAGGTTACTTTTAGGTTTCAGCATTGGACCAGATAAATCCGGTTTCATTCCCATTATGTTGGTGTACACCAAATCAGTCTGACCCTGTTTGACTTTATTGTAGTCTCTTTCGTAATGCTCAACCTATAAAAACATTTATCGAAAATCGAAAAACATGAGTTTGTTTCAGAATCAGTTTTCGAAAATAAAGGGTAACTAACCTCGTCCATCTTTCTAGGAATATAAGTTTGACGGAAAACTTCTGTAGGAACATCCAGATATTCCCACTTTCTCACGTTCTGAAGGATTCCTTCCAACACGCTTAAGTAGTTCGAATCATCGATAGTTGGACTCGTAATAAACTCAAAAATCTCTTTAAAGTCTCCAACGGGGATTCTTTTCCCGAAAAAGTCTGAAAAACAGGATTTTGTACATTACACCGGTAGATATAAACACACCTACTACAATTAATCCTTTGTGCGAAGAACCAAAACAAAAATTAAAAGCATCAAAATTACTTACCTTGAATATTTTTAATGTCACTACGAAGAAAATCGAAACTTCTTGGATGATCATGTTCAACGGATTGCGATACGTCGATCACATATAACTCTGAATTATCTTTTAAAATCAGGTTGAATTCAGAGAAATCTGCGTGTACTAATTTGCAATGTTTGTATAAACGATACAGAATAAGTAACGCGTCTCGGTATAGCTTTTTGAACAATGCGTGTAGAGGGTTATTTTCGTCATTTGTAGGGTCTTGTTCAGCTGCTATTTCATCTTTAGACACCTTTTCTTCATCTTCAAATTCGATAAGATCAAACTTAACATCCTTCAGAAGGGGACACGGCCATCCACTGCTTCCAATGAAGTCCATCACTAATACATGTGACTTGAGAAGTCGCGGTTGAGGCACAAGCACTGTCCTTGAGCTGTGTATCCGCAGTAAGTTTCGATATTCTTTCTCCGCCCACAGACGTACCATTTTCCTAGGGTTCTTCTTACAATATCCTTGTCGAAATCGAAACTCTCCAGACACATACTTATCCCTAGCTTTGAAAGTTAAAATCGAAGTCTTGAAAATCTTAATAGCGTACGAATTTCCTTCAGGTCCGGTAGCATGGTAAACATTCGCTTCCTTTCCAGTAGAAATGCAACCATCAATACTCAAAACTTTTCCACTGCTCAACAGCTTGAATAAGATCATTCGAGTTCTTGGATCCATTACTTGTTCAACAGTTGCTCTGTCTTGTTTGTCCTTTACTTTCATTCTACATTTAAAAACAAAAGAAGATTACAACAAGGTTTTGTTATTTTAATAAAGCAAGTAAGTGAATACCTGTTTGCCGTTTGCTTCTTACTGGCGGTGATGATTTTATTACCAGCACCTGCAGGAAGATAATCTACTCCTTCGTACTTCTCCACCTTGATTTTATTCACGAACTTTCTGAACAACTCTTCGGATGTGAAGTGCTCATGTTGTTGCTGGGAATTAGGTCCTGTTGGCTTCTCCCCATAAAACTCAAAATTGTCGTCTCCAAAGTCTGAATCGTCGTCATCGTCGCCCTCACTGCCGTCTTCCTCACCTGGGTTTCCCGATAAAAGTTGTCGCCTTGAGGGAACTTCATTTGACTCGCTTTCTAACCCGTCTTCTTTCATCTGCAGCGTAGAATGAAACAGCAATTCCAAATTCCTAATTCAAAAAGTAATAATTCAGTAAATCACTAACTATGCCATCACCAGTTCACTATTCACTGGTAACGCGTACCTTTTATTCTTGTCTGTATCGTTGTCATTTCCCATTTGATTCGACTGCCTGTCAACACTTCCGTCTTCATCTGCGTCTTCAAACCAACTCTTGTCGAAGTTGCATCCAACAGGCACTTGAATACGACCGCTGTTCTTGCCGGTTGAGCCTGCCATGATGATTTAAACCCAAACTAAAGCACCACTTTGATGAACCCGTTGTTTCTTCAAGTACGGGTAAAAAAGGAGATATCGAGATTTGAAATACTAATCGACTGATCCCGTACAGCCTGTCCCGATAAGCCACACAACGAAGATAAACTTTACCATGTGAAATGTTGTGTTG
The DNA here is from genome assembly GCA_034696625.1 of Isotomurus palustris. Lineage (NCBI taxonomy): Eukaryota > Metazoa > Arthropoda > Collembola > Entomobryomorpha > Isotomidae > Isotomurus > Isotomurus palustris. Next base: position 9,679 of record JAQGAD010001188.1, on the reverse strand, counting down.
TGCACATGGCCTCAAGTTTCCCACACTTCTTACGGGGACACTTGAGACTAACGCCGTTTGATCAGCTTCGCTTCGCAGTACTCGTAGGGTCATGAGAGCAATCAGAAAAATCAGATTCAGTGTTGCTTACACCCACTTTAGACCGCAGCAGATTTATTCATGAATTAATTCAGCAATCATTTAATACCGTGGTAGATGCAGAATATGCAGATGCAAGTAATAAATATAATCGTATTTGAGGTGGTGCACCCATAGCTGGGAGTCTGGGAGTTCCATACTCGAAGTTACACGGAAGAAAATTATATGCAAGTTATGCAACATGGATTTATGGATTGTATTGAATTGTAGATTGTGAACTCAGTGCGATTTTTTGATTTTCAAAATCATGATCAGAGTGACTAGACAGATTTTAATGAGGAATAGGCCTTCCGTTTACCGTACTTCTTTAACAAGAAGGAGACCTGGTGCTGCAGCTGCAGCATTGTGAAGTGAAGTCAGACAGGTACACGGACAGGGGTAGCGCAAGAAACTGGAGCAAAACGACGATACCTGATCCGTTCATAGATCTTGGGTCAGCAAGACTCGGGTAATACTTCGGATTGTTAGTTGAAAACAATGGTATGTTTCGACAGCAGGGCAGCAGCTGTAGCAAGCGTTGACGGACAGAGCTCTTCCGTCTTGTCCAAAGTATATAGTCTCCCTGGGAAGCCTCGGTCCTGAATTGGTTCACGCAAGTCAAAGTATAGTTGGACAGCATTGACCACCCCATCCGACGCTGCGTAGCCCCAATGTCAACACCAGGGAATTGCAGGTTACAAAAGAATGTTAGCCTACAGAACGTAAAAATAAGCTATTAGGAGACAAGACTGAAACACCCTGAAACAAGAAGGACAGGACAGTGAGAACTAGCAGGTTTCTTGTATGCATTTAAATTTTTGTATCGACTTAATTGATATTATGTGTATATGAGTAATAAATATACGTAATGATTACAAAATACAATTATTGTTAGACTTTTGAGATCTGTGAATCAAGTAGAACTACCATTCAATTGAAGGCTTATGAATTATTATGATGATTGCATGCAAAAAATTAAGACAGGGGAACTTTGTTATTCGTTTTGGCCTGCGAAGCAAAAATGTTTCTAAACAAGTTTTGTTATGCTTTTTCACCTTCATTCTTCACAAGATGAGAAGCACGAGGCACTTGCAAGAATCTGCCACACATTTGACCTTCCTTTCTCTTTAAAATCATTCAGGATTTGGATAAAATGCTGCTTGTCCAATGATTCCACCAACATTACCTACCGTGCCAATCAGTAATTACCTAGCTGTTACCCAATTACCCAACAGTGTTTGCCCATCTACTCAAGCGGTGTTTCGTAGTTTTTATTTACATAAGTTAAGAATGTAAACTTTTCCTACGAACTACTATTTACGAAGACACATATTTTTGAAGTTTTTGACCAGCGTTCCTAGACTTCAAAATTGATTTGATCCTGTAATGTTAAATGGTCAGCTGGGTCAGTTAGCCTGAGCAATTTCTAAGTCTAAGGATAACAAATATATAATTATACGTGAAAAAACCTGTAAATGTAAGTGGATCTTATCTGAGGCGAATGGCAAGCCTGTAAATGTAGGTAAATACTAAACACTAGCAATAGCATAGGAAATAATAGGAATAATCAACAACTCGCGTAGTCGCGTGCAAGAAGATACTTTGTAGATTTCTGCGGTTGGCAGTTCACAGTTTGGTAGCTGTCGATGAACACAACAGATGCATAATGATTAAAGGAAACCAACTACAAAAGTACAATGTACAATCTCACCTTTATCGCAGTCTGGTCAACTATAAAATATTATTGTTGTAAAGCTACAAATATGAGTCACGGTCGTTTCCTCGTATTATCATACTCGTATGAATTCAGCTATAAATGTAAATAGATGCAGGGCCCATCATAAATTAAGAAAGGAAATCCTACTGTACGTGTGAGGACAAGGTTAAGTGTCTTTCTTTACGAAGTAAGAAGCGTCCAAGCCATGAACTCCTTTCTAATAATCCTAATTCAATTGATATGACGCTGAGGAAGGGTCGGTCTGTTACCTGAAGCATTAATTCCTGTATTGGGGAAGGGGAAGAAGTATGCGATATATTGATTAATCTACATGAATGATCATCCTGCGATCTTGATAACTGCGTGCTTGCAGCTTAAGAATAAAATAAGCAAAGACAGATTGAAGTTTATTAGCATATTACTTTAGTTTTAGTGTTTTATCTTTATCCTATTGGCATCCACCTTCAGACAACGTATAACTTGTGCGTAGGTACTTTTGTATTACAGCTGAATGGCAAATGACGCTATAATGTACTTAAGTGATGATTATGGTGAGCAGTGAGTTTAATGAGAATTGTGGAGTTGAATTGGGGTCTTCTGGAGTGGAACCTTAATTGCCAGAATCTCGCTGATCATCGCTGTAACTTCATGAAGCTTTCCTTGTTCGTGATGTTAATGTGTCGTGTGTGTGGGAATAAGCAATCACAAGCTTCTGCATGAGTCTTTAGTTCGCACTTCATTGTCTGTTTGCTGCAGTCACAGCCAACAAGCCAAGAGGGTCTTCCTGCATTCCAGCATGAAAGTGTCAGTCAACAGTTTAAGTACAGTTTCATTTAATATTAGAACAACAGAAATAACCTGTGCACCTGTAACTTTGTAGCTTTGTACCACTATTTACCTGAAACCTCTCATTCAAGTCCCTCGCATTGTAAAGTGGAGACTGGAATGCACATTCCTATTTTCGATTCTGTGAATTTTCTGTCTCAAAGAACCGATCCATTAGAAAGTACTCTGTAGACATTCTTTCACAGTGGTTTTCCGATTTGTGACTAAGTTAGTGAACAACGGCATATTCTTCTGAACACTTTACTTACTCTAACTTCGTTAATTAAAGTTATTCCCGCTGACGCTTACCTCTAAAGGTTTCAGTATCGCTTCATCTTCGAGTGATCATTGGGATATCATACATAAGTTATGCATTGATCTTTTGTAATTGAATTCAACACAAATTAGGATTGAGATTGACTGATTGCAAAAACAAATTAGTCACATTTACGGAACACTTCACGCAATTAAATCTCAATAATGACGACCACGATCACCCAAGAAGATCTAACTGAGAGAAACCTCAAAGATTCATTTATTAGAGATTCAAGCAATAACATCATTTTGGAGAACTATGGAAAGGTATGAAAAGTTACTAACTTTAAAGGTTTTATAAGTAATTTACAATAACTATAAGGGTTTTTGATACGCATTTTGAAATGGCACTGGCTTCATTCGTTTCCTATATATTTATGAAACACCTTATTCATGTTTTAGTTAGCTCGCCAAGTTCAAATCACAAAAAACACTGCTAAATACCTTGCGATGTTACGGTTATTGAATAAAAGCAGAAAAACTATATTGGCTTGGTTTTGACAGCACCCTTTTCACCAAGGCTGTTCAAGGCTACTGCAGTTAAAGAATAACGAATTACAGTTGAATTTAGTAATCTCAATTGCATTAAGCCATTTATGATAAATAGCTGTCATTAAAAGTCATTAAAATTCACAAAATTGTTCTGACTTCTGATTATGCTTTTCTGGAATTGCAGGTTACTGGGGAATTGCGTGAAACATTCAACACTGGAAAGACCTTGACTTATGGGTTTCGGTTGGAGCAGCTAAAACACCTGCAGAGGATGTTGAAGGAGCGATGTAGTGAGCTGGAAGAAGCGCTGTACAAAGACCTCAGGAGACCTAAATTCGAGGGTAAGGAAAATTGAGCAGCATTTCACACATTTGACATTGTGGAAACCAATTAAAACTGGAACAATTAACATTCAGTCTCTCCGTATGCCTACCCACTTCATGTATAATTTAATGCTTCAACAATAATTATGATTATTTTTACAGGAATCCTTATTTTCTGTCCGTTTTCCTCTTTGTAAAACGTAATTTCAGATTGCATATGGAAGTCCAATTATACGATAAAAACATATTGCTAAGTTTCCTGCACATGTATTCTGTAGTGATTGAGTTAGCTAAACTTATACATTGGTATATAATCACATCTATAAACAGGTTGATTGGTTTTTCTCGAATTTTCCAATTTTCAGAGTAGGTCTGTTTAATGAGCTTGAAATGGAACCCTGGTACCTAATACTATGAATTGAGATTTTACAGCACCAATGGGGACGTACATTTCATTTTTTTTTTTTTCATTTTTTCGTTTCATTTTTGTACGCAATGGGGATGATGCTTCGATTTTTATCCTGCTAGATTCATAGTTTAATGTTTTCTTCGCTTTATCCTGGTTGTCTCATTGTACTCTTCTAGACACCCAAGAACGGCACACATGCTTACATAAGCAGAAATACGTTCCATTTCCATAACTCATCTGTAGATTAGTTGATGGAGGAATAACATCTTGCATAACATCGTGTAGCATCGCTGTCTTATGAAAATGCGTCTGTGTATACAATCAGTTGAATTGAAAATGTGTAGAAGTAAACTGATAATGTGAGGCAGCTTGCTACGCACTCTGCATCGCTGCACAAACACACATTCATTAAGCTTGTTCACTAATGTATGAACTTTAATGAATTCTTTTGCTGAAATAGAGAATAGGAATATTTCATAGAGTTGTTATGTTCATCGTGAAATTCATTAATAAAATTAAGATGCATATTTGTTAATAATGTTCTAAGACCCTTGATTCTCTGAGTTTATTCCATTTAATGAGAGTCAAGGCTGCTTGAAGAGCTTTGTTTTGTTAAAGCTTACAACATTGGGTCATGCAATTTGATGTTCATCTTGTAGTTATTTTTGGATTTGCACATTAAGAGCCACCAGTTGGCTAATCAAGAATAAATTTATTTTATTCATGGACAATGTGATTTCCAGGTAAAGGAGAAATCATCGCAGTGGATGCGGAAATTTCAGAAGCCATCCGATCGCTGCAAACTTGGATGACTCCAGAGAAACTTCCAACAAACCTTCTGTTCCCAACTGACCGAGCTTTTATCAAACATGACCCTTACGGTTTAGTTTTGATCTTAGGTGCATGGAATTACCCAATAATGCTCACCTTGCAACCTTTGGTCGGGGCGATCGCGGCTGGAAACTGTGCCATTATTAAGCCGTCAGAAATCAGTCCTCGAACTTCAGCCACTCTTGCTGAGCTCCTTAATAAGTACCTTGACTCGGTGAGACTTAATTAGTTTAAAACTATTCCTGAAATCCTCAAGCTACGCGCAGTTTCTGATTATGCAATCTTAATCGCTTGACTTGTAGACCTGCTTCCGTGTAGTACAGGGTGGAGTACAAGAGACAACGGAAATTTTAAAAGAAAAGTTTGATTACATCTTTTCAACAAGTTCTACGCGAGTTGGGAAGCATGTCATGAAGGCTGCTGCATTCCATTTGACACCAGTTACGCTAGAGTTGGGAGGAAAAAGGTTAGCAATTTTGTTCCAACCATCCTTGTCCTGTATAATTAAATCCCAATTAGTACCAACTGCTAAATACTGCATTAATAATTGACAGTCCTGTCTACATTCACGACTCAGCCGACTTGGAAACGTCAGTAAAAAGGATCTTGTGGGGGAAACTAATGAACACCGGACAGACTTGTATTGCGCCAGACTACGGTAAACAAGTAGAAAAGATACTCTGGGATACAGTATACCTGAGATTGCATAAAAACGCATGCCAATAGGCTTGTTAATTCAATTACGAATGATTATTTCAGTTATCTGCTCTACAAGCGTCCAACAACGGTTTGTTGAGTATGCGAAGAAGGTGCTGAGCGAGTGGTATGGCCCTGACATGAAATCCAGCAAGGATATCTCCAGAGTCGTAAATGTCAATCATTTTAACCGTCTCAAGAAACTGCTAACTGATACAGCAGGAAGAGTCATTCTTGGAGGAGAAATGGATGCGACGGATTTATGGATTGCCCCCACCATAGTTGGTATGTCTTGAATATTCTGTTTATTAATCCAGTATTAATACAATTGAAACAGAGGTCTAAACTAACTTGGAATTTGCAGTGGACGTTCAAGACACGGATGTCCTCATGGAAGACGAAATATTCGGCCCTATTCTCCCATTCATTCGATGTAACTCGCCCATCGAAGCCATTAAATACATTAACTCAAAGTAAATAGTAACAATTTATTTTAAAATTTACTTTATCATAGATCCATTTCTAAAAGACGTTTGCTACTTACTTTCAGGAAAGCGAAACCTTTAGCTCTCTATCTCTTCTCGAAGGACAAATCCATTAACAAAATGTTTTTGGATAGAACTTCCAGTGGCAGTTTCTCAATCAATGAAGTTTTGCTTCAAAGTGGATGTAAGAATTAAATAATTATCTGATTAATCAAAATTGTGTACAGCAACTAAAAAGCGAGTGTAGTTGACAATGACGCCAATTGGTTCTTGATTTCAGGGCAGGGTCTGCCTTTTGGTGGAGTGGGGGACAGTGGAATCGGAAACTATCACGGCAAATACTCCTTCGACACCTTCACTCATCGAAAAAGTGTCTTGGCCAGAGACTTCTCCTTTGTTACTGAAAAGTTATCATCAATTCGTTACCCTCCTTACGAGTCTGCAGAATTCAAACTGCAATTTTTGTCGACAATCATGAAGAACATGCATCGCTTTTCAATTACCTGCTCTCTTGGGATTTCTCATTTCATTGTTTTTATTGTTGGATTGGTTCTTATGTACCTTTTAAGTTATCAATTTCCCTCGATCATTTCACCATAATAATTTATTACAAACTATTATTTTCTACTTCTTAGTTGAATGACTTTCTTAAAGTGGTTTACAGTTACGAAAACTATTCTTACTCAATATAATTAGATCTACGAAACCTGCTTACAATACTTGAGTTCTTTGCGTTTTCGAATTTAAGTAATTTCAGCTCTGCCATGGACAAAGTTGGGTGAGCTCCTACCTACCTTTTCAGTTTTTAAGTTAATTATTCCCGTTAGTGAAGTATAATTCATTAAATATTACTCTTTGTTGTGTGATTTAGAGGTATTAAAAAGAAGTTTAATTTACTATTAGTCTTGTGTAGATTCGGTTGGAACAGTTCCCATCCTGAATACTAGTGAGTGTGTATGTACTTATTGCCATTTTCCCAGTAAATTCCCACTCAAATAAATCCACCCTCCACCTTTAATGACTGAACTCAATTAAGGAATTGACTTCGATAATGATCATGTGCATACAAACTGTATAAAAAGCTATATTATCCTGTTCGTAACTCAAGCAATCGAATCCTGAGAAAGAGACCAATGATGACAGACGGACAAATGGACTCAGACGACTCAAAGTTAAGTTGCGAAAAAGTGCAAGGAACAAAACTTGGATCTATTATACAGCTATCAAGCCTCAATAATGTTTCACCTGAAGAAACATCAGCTGTTCGAAACTCTTTCGAAACTTTTGTGTGGCCTTTGCTTCGAACCGGTCAGCTCCTGGGCCTGTACCCGATTTCTCTAGGGAAATTTAAGGAAGCCAAGATTTCCATAAACTCACTTCTCTTTCGGTATTCGCTTATTCTGTTCTTATTCAGATTTGGAGGAATTTATTGGAGTCGTTCACAAGCATTCACTCCTTTAGTCCAACAATTCATTTCTAGTCCTGCTGAAGAAACATTTTACAGTGTCAACTCCTACTATAATGCGATTTACCAACTGGCGCATACACTAAATGTTTTCATATCTCTTAAAACTGTACTCAAAATCCATAAAACTTATCGGGAATTCTCCACATCATTCAATCGCTTTTTTTCGAAGCCATTTTACTTCAAAGTGTCGAGGAAAAGGAATCTCGCAATTGTATTTTCAGTCATTCCTGCTGTTGCTTTCATTTTTCAATTTATTTTACGTCCTCCAGTTGACGGTATAGTAATAATTATTAAATGAAAAACTGCTGTTGTTGAGTAATTTTTCTGTGGGAAATTTTTTAGAAAATGTTGAAGGCGCGTGGACGATTAAAATCTTACGAATTCTTGAAGTACTGTTCGGTGTTCAATTGGTAATGTCTCTCAGCGTTGAAGACTGTAAATTGTCCATCAACTGCCTGTGCATAACTGACGGGTATCGCAGTCTTAATAGGGAGATTCGGGATTGTCTTGAAAATCCGTCGTTCATAGTATCAGATGAATCAATTTCTGGATGGAAACACTTGTCGATGCTTCTCCAAGACCTTTCCCATTTGACAGGATCGATGACAATGTTGACTCAGTTGACAGGCATCGCCCATGAAATATTTCTTGTCACAGGTCTACTCTATTTCAATATTGCTGGCTTGATCAATGGAACCAAATCAATAGAAAGCCCTGGAACAATTCTCCCGTGTGTCATGATTGTCTGGCACTCCCTTCGTCAATATGTCAAGTTCAACATAGCCAACTCCATGACCGACCAGGTAAATAATACACTTATTTTGCTCATAGAGAAATTACTTCAACTGACTTTAATAAGCAAATTAATAATACAGAGTACTGTCCTTGTTAATTATCTGAGAATGTTTGACAGAAGCAAACTGGATTTACGGGCAAAAGAAGCTGTATGAAATATGGGACACTTATTATTATTATAATACAAATTTGGATTTCATATATACAATTAGTGCATCTGTTTGATATTTAATTCTTTTTTTATTCTAGCACTATGATTTCACAAATCATCTCATCAGGAACCCTCCAAGTATCAATTTTGGAAAGTATTTTACACTCAATAAAGCATCTCTCTTTTCAGTAAGAATCTTTTACAAGCAATTTAGAACAGATATATATTTAACATATATAAGATCGATTAATGAAACTCGGAAAGGTTATATCGTATGACTGAGGCTACTCTGTCATCTGTAGGTTGCGGGACGAGTGGTCACTTACTTAATTGTGGTTATTCAATTTCAAGCAGCTTCAAAATGATAGCAAAACAAATGGAATTCACAATACTAATCCGTTACGAATGAAAACCTGTAGAAAAAAATATAAAGGTAGACTGAAAATTAACTGCAATTACTTAAAAAGCTCTAGTCTAATTAAATATGTATTATTATTATTATTTTAATTATTAGCTATTTCGGGTGAACTATTTTTACCAAGCCACAATTTGTATTTGGCTGAAACACCAGTACGTGATATTTTTATAAACTGCTGATTATAGCGTTAATTGAATGTGGCATGTTACGTACTTTGTGTTTATGTATTACATAGAAATTGAACGTGTTTACTATTTGCTAGAAAACGTGTACGTTGGATCAATGAGGTCAAGATGCACTTAATTTTCTTCGCCTTGTCGATAATTTTATTTACAAACTAACCATGCAATTCTAGACGTAGAATGAAACTCTGCAGAATACCTAAAAGTTATTAAGGATTTTCCCACGGTTCGAGGTTAAGTGTGTGTCTTACGGAAACTGTCGCCTACTTATGGTTAGTTAGTTGTAGTAATGCTACAATTTCGAGAAAAATATGGTGCGGATTTAACTGTGACATTGGTCAATGTTCTTGTATCTCACAAATTACCAGTAGTACAATACACGGTGAGTGATTAAAAAGCTGAAGACTCAATAATAGCTTGTGAAAATGCTAAGTCACTGAGAGTCGAGAGTAGGA
>JAQGAD010001187.1:0-22525 GCA_034696625.1 Isotomurus palustris | reverse complement strand
TATAGGAAATGTATGGGATTCAAAAAGGATAAGAATGGAATTCAAAGCGTTGCTAAGAATTTGCACCATCGCGTTAACCCCTTGTTTAGAAATTATTATTAATTATGTACTGTGTCGAAAGGCAACCTTATGTACTGAACCAGTTGACAATAAAATTGTTTCTCTCTAGAACATTCTTCGGGATTTTATTTTCAATCAAAAAAGTTTTAAATTACGCTTACATTTAATTTTGAAGAGTGTTAATTTACTGTGCTCCAAGAAAAACTGAGTGGTCTACAGAATAACAGAGAACCAATTTGACCTACACAAAGATCTAAAATTAATAGCGGTGTAAATAAATCTATAAATTGCAACCCCAGTTGGATCCTTAGTGATTTCTTTGATTTAACTCAATTATTTAAGTGTTATTCATAGTCAGCATAGTTAATTAAGGTGACAGATAATACTAATTTTATAACAATTATTTTCAGCATTAGGTCACAGGTAAGGTAAAATAAAAAAGTTTACTAATAAAATATAATATAACAGTTTTCTAATCACTACAGGGTTCAGTGTCATTGCGTAGTTTTCTAATATTATTTGATACAAGTTGATTTAAAATTCTATTTTTTTCAAACACATATTCAGCATTACAACATTGCACTAGTTTTGTCCTTAAATTTTATTAATGAAGTCATTTTTTCAGATGGCTCCGTGTATGAGCACGCTTAAGTGCTTCGAAACCTGTGCGTTTTTATTCTGTGCCATTTTCTCCCACCGCCATGGCCACGCCACCACAGCATTTTCTCACATCGCATGGGCCATGGCGGTGGGAGAAAATGGCATTCTTAAACTACAGACCGATGAAGGACGAATCCCTTTTTGATCAGCCAGCCATGCATATCTTGAAGTGGACGAAGTGGGATGGACCACACACAACAACCTCCACCATTTGGATTGTCTTGTGAAGAATATGAAGTTTCCAATGACTGACGAAGCCAAGAAGAAACATACCGTGGAGTATCAAGAGCTATATCGAAACTAGCTTTTGAAGATGAGAGGAAGAAAAGAAAAATGCTATGGAAAGAGTACAGCAGATCTTATTTCGATGTGGAGTTTAGCAAAAGTTGGATCGAATATGACAGGGCATTGTACTATGACGTCATTCCAAATACAACAAGCTGTGGATATTGTCCAGCAATATTTAACTCAGTGGAAGCAGACGATAAACGAGAAAAGAGAAACACAGCTAGGTGGTATGTTAACCATTTCTTATCTTGCATTTCATTTTGTATGCTTAAGTAAGGTGATACGGCTAAAACCAAAAGCCAATCCTTTGTTGTTTTCATCAGTTGAAATTGATGAAGAAGACTTGTTCATCGCTGTGCAGGTGAAGAGGCGTCGAATCACTCCGTGCGGGTTTTCTGACATTCCAAACGTTTCTGGTCCTTCAACTATTTCAGCAACAGCAGCAAATCACTGGAACCATGGACACCAAGGGAAAGAGAGTCAGGAAGCCAGCGAAACCAAAAGCCTGGATCAATGGATGTTTGGTTTATCTCTATCGTTGCAGTAAGTTCTGAATTAACGATATTCAACTCCATTTTATATAGAGTATACTTATTAAATTTTATTTCTGTATTACAGACACACACCTCACCAGACTGTCCAACAGAAGTTCTAATGCTGCGTGAAATACCAATGCAAGATTTGCAACAGGACCTTTCAAAAGAACTACAGATTAATGGGCATAAAATTGCAGATGATTGTTTAGCTTATGAATCTGATGAATTCTAATTGTTCATAATGTCCTGTATGTTTATTCATTAATGTTTTTATTTATTTGTTTGAGATAACGCTAAAGATTTTATAAACGAATTTTTGTTCAATGATCACGAAATTGTAAAATGCAATTAATAATTTTTTTGTTGGATTTTCATAATTTTCCTGTTTTATTACTAGTTTTATTTCCGCGTTCATTTGCATCAAACATCCATGTATCTGTCAAACGATGTGAGTTTATATCTACAGGGAGGAAGAAGATGCACCTCACATATCGCATAGCAACAAGTATGACAATTATTGTATAGGACTTAGCATACATGGCAATTATTTTATTGGACTTAGTATGCATGACCATAATTGTATAGGACTTAGTATGTATGACAATAATTGTATAGGACTTAGTATGTATGACAATAATTGTATAGGACTTAGTATGTATGACTTATGTATGACTATTGGGGGGTGGTGCAACTTCCGGGCCTGCCATTCCGCGCAGTCGGTTCTATCTTCCCATGACGGAAATAGAGAGCTTTTTTTTATCCTACCGCCATGGCCCAATCAGTACGTGAACGTCCCCCATTCCCGTAAGACAAATGTCGATATCCCCCCCGGAGGGAAGCGGGACAAAATGGATTTTATAATCTACTTACATGAAATTATTATTGTACGCATCCACGTCCCAAATATCGTTATTTGCTTGAAGTGTTTCGTAAAGTGAGGGACAATTATGGAAGTAAAACTTGTGCTGGAAACTGAAGAAGGTTGACTATTGTGAATTTATACGCTTCGTCACAGGCACACATATTCTTTATTAATTAAAACTATCAAAGGCAGTCTGTCTACGTGGACTTGTATTTGATTGTTGAAATTGAGAATTATTTAAAAAACGAGCAACCAGGGTTCGAATAATACCACTTACCAAGCACATTTACCATCACAGTGGTAACATAAAGTGCATACGTGGTATAAATGAGATCAATTTCTAACATAGGGAGGATATGGAGCACCGTAGCATTGTTAGATATATTGATACCATTGATCACATTTATACCATTAAACGCTTGGTGTTTTAAGTCAAATCGGGTTTATGTCACTGCTTTGAAATAAGTACACGTTCGTCTAAGGACCACTTCCAACTTCCAACACGATTCATTCTGAGGAGGTTAACACACAAACTTACGGAGGAGGAAGATAGATCAAACACGGATACAGATAGCTGGAGTGATAAGATGGGGATGTGAATGAAATGCGTGGAGTGCAACCTAACAAACAATGGAGCATCTTTTGGCCTGTGTGAAGATGGGAATCAGGTTAACTTACTTTAAAGTAAGTTAACCTGATTACTAAATAGTAATTATTACTTAACACGCAAAGCTCAACGATGATTGATTACACGTTTATTCATGCATGAAATCATCCATCGTTGCATGAGACTAATGGATTATATTAGTTAATCTTGCGGGAATTTTGAATTTGGAAGACCTGCGTATGCTAACACCAGCGAATTACTGTCTTTATTGTGGAGCAGCGTACTGCTGCTGAGGCATCCATCCACCTTGCGCAGGACCGTACTGGTAATATATAACTGGAGGATTCTGACTTGGAGACATCTGCGGAGTCACACTTCCGTCAGGAGACTGGATTCCGTACGATACAACTTGAGAAATCTCATACTGAGGCGGAGGAGGAGCGGCGTAGATTGGGGGATACTCTGGGGATCCTCCATAAACTCCTCCATCTCCTTCATACGCTCCTGTCTGCTGGACTCCCATTTCCTTGGCAGAGTTTGGAGGATCCTTCTTCGCCATGAGGGCGAGACCAATAGGTACCACGTAACCCAGGCTGACCAGAATTGCAAGGGACTTAAAGGAACAAAAGTTAATTTAGTCTCTTAAATGACATCAGTTAATCGTTTTGAATTGGGAAGCTTCACTCACCCCGGACACTACCAACAGAGGATACATGGCCTCTTTCCTACACTGTTCCTTCATACACTCCCGCCATTCTTCTAATGAACCATCTGAGTGTGAAATACACTTTCCTGTAGACCACGACGATCTCCCACGACCCGATCGCCTCGGCCACCCTCCTCCACCTGGCCACGTTGGCCATGGACCATTTCCTGGAGGCAATACAGGCCATCCCCCTCCTCCTCCTGGAGGCAATACAGGAGGAGTTGGCCATCTACCTCCTCCGCCTCCTCCAGGAGGAGGAGTTGGTGGAGGAGTAGGAGGATTCAGACTTCTAGGATCTGGATATTCTTTGTTACTGCAGTATCCTTCGGCTGCGGCTATCAGAAGAGCTCCAGCAATGAGCAAAAGGATACCAGCTGAAGCGCAGAGGCCGACATTCTGTACAAAAGCAAATACAGTTAAGGTGTTGCACTCAGGACTTCATTGAGACTCCTTACCGCCGCAGTGATTCCTGTGCTTCCTTTCGACCCGACGCAGTGGAGAACAGTGGAGCCCAAGCAAACGAGGAAAGAGGTGATTGACAGTCCCACGAAAGCAAATTCCATCACAAACTCTTTGGGAGTCTTGACATCCCTTGCGTATTGGTAATCCAAGTAAAAACGAGATGTGAAGATTCCCCACGAGCCGATGCAAATAGCGATGAAGGTGAGGATCTTCAGGAAGGAGGGAGATAATTAAATGAAAGCTCATTAGATGAGGAGGAGGTCGCTAGTTGCTTACTTACCAGCAAGAACATTTTGACAACCAGGGACGCCGCTCCGGAGACTCCCATGTTCACAACGGAGGCCAGACGGAAGTTTGTGGAGGAAGCAGAAGGCGATGGTGGCGAGATGAGGAGGGGAAATGCCTGGAGAAGAATGACAACGCAGGGAGTATCCATAGATTCATTCATCCGCAGCTACATTCTTCACCCGAGATAAGTAGAAGGAAACCGCAAATTCAACCCTTCACCTTACCTGTCACATTCTCTATCCTACAAGTCCATCTTTCGAAACTATAACTAAAGATTTAATTAATAAAGTATTTTGGCAATTAGTGACTTCACTGCGAATACCTTCATGTTTGAATTTAAGGGCAGAAGGAAATGTTGGAGGATTCAGGTTAGGGAAGACAATTAATTAACACACAAAGCTCAATGATAATAATACGTTTATTCATGCGGGCAATCATTCATATGGTTTTGATGAGACTAAGGAGCATTCATAAATATTAGTTAACTAATGCGGGGAATTGGAGACACCCGAGGTCCACGAGCCATAATTCCGTAAGATCCATCCTGTGGATTCTGATACTGAGGCGGAGAAGGAGTGCCGTAGATTGGTGGATACGCTCCTGTCTGCTGGAATCCCTTTGGAGGATCCTTCTTCGCCAACAGGGCGAGACCAATCGCCAACAAGTACCCAAGGCTCCCCATAATAGCAAGGGCCTTAAAGGAACAACAATTAATTTCTTGAGTCTCATCACTTTGTGCTCCTTCAAATGGCATCGTAGTTTTGCAAGTTTTGAATTAGCAAGCCTCACTCACCCCGGACACTACCAGCCAAGTATGCTCGGCCTTTTTCTCACACAAATTCTTCTTGCATTTCCGTAATTCCGAACCATACTTTAATTTACATTCATCTGAATCCCACGACGACCTTCCACGACCCCATCGGCTTCCTCCATTAGAATCTCCGTCTCCAGAATTCGCAACGTCTTGGTTACTGCACATTCCTTCGGCTGCGGCAATCAGAATAGCTCCAGCAATGAGCAAAAGCAAACCAGCTGCGGCGCAGAGGACGACATTCTGTACAGAAACACATTAAGTAGTTTCGAATTAGTTTGGTACTTACTTAACTACGGGATTTGTGATTGTGACTCGTAATTCGGAGTCATTATTTTACCCCAGTAGTGATTCCTTTGCTTCCTTCGACGCAGTGGAGGAAGTTGGAGACCAAGCAAAGGAGGAAAGAGGTGATTGAGAGTCCAAGGAAAACGTATTCCATCGTGATTTCCGTGGGAGTCTCGGCATCCGGTCGGTATTCCGGTTGGTTAACCTCAAACTGGTTTTGGTATTCGCCGTAGTAATTAGAGAAGAAGATAGCGTACGATCCAACGCCTATTATGATGAAGGTGAGGATCTGTAAAAAAAAGAGGGAGATTAAAACGGAAGGTCATTAGTTAGGGAGAGTGTGCAGGTTGCTTTCGTACCAGCAAGAACACTTTGACAACTAGGGAAGCCACTCCTGAGATCGCCATTTTTGAATTGGAGTCGAGAGGGAAGTTTGTGGAGGAAGCAGAAGGAGATGAGACGCTGGAATGAGGAGATGAAATGTCTGGAGAAGAATGACAACGAAGGGAGGAGTATCCATGGGGCTGTGTGATCATCGGGAATTAAATTGGCTTGTGGGTTGGAGAGTTTTTATAAGGTACTCACGAAGTTCATGTGACATTAATTAGCTTAATCAAACTCCGACGAACTTGAACCCTTCACCTTACCTCGCCTAACCTGTCGCGCACTCCTACGTTCCATCCTGAAAGTTTAACTAAAGATTTAATTAATAAACTAGTTTGACAATTAGTGACTTCACTGCGAAGACCTTCCTTGTTTGAATTTGAGGGGAGAAGGAAATGGTGGAGGAATCAGGTTAGGAGGCATATTGAATTAACACGCAAAGTTAAATGATAATGATTGATATGGTTTATTCGTTCGTGCAATCACTCAAATGGGACTTAGTTAGTTAATCTTGCGGGAATTTTGAATTTCGAAAACCTGTGGTGTACCATCCTTGCTATATTCCAAAGGGAGAGGTTTAATTTGCGAGAGTCTTCAGCGCCTACTGTGCTGCTTGTGGAGGACCGTACTGGTTATATTCAACTGAGGGATTCTGACTTGGAGACACCTGAGGACCACTTCCACCACGAGCCATGATTCCATACGATCCATCCTGAGGTGGAGGAGGAGTGGCGTAAGGAGGTGGATATCCTTCATAAGCTCCTCCATAGGCTCCTCCATCGCCTCCATACGCTCCTGTCTGCTGGTATTCCATTCCATCGGCAGCGTTTGGAGGATCCTTCTTCACCAGGACGATGAGTAGGATCGCCAACACATACCCAAGGCTGCCCACAATTGCAAGGGCCTTAAAGTGTGTTAAAGGAACAACATTCAATTGAGTCTCACCATTTTCTCTCTTAAATTGCATCGCAGTTAATAGTTTTGAATTGGGAAGCCTCCCTCACTCACCCCGGACGCTACCAACACAGAATGCTCTGCCTTTTTCTGACACAAATTCTTCTGGCATTCCCGCAATTCCTCGCCATACTTTAAAATGCACTCATTTGAATTCCACGACGATCTCCCACGACCCCGTACACTTATCCACCCTGGAGGTATTTGAGGATCTCCTGCTCCAGAATTAGGAACGTCTTCCAGTTTACACATTCCTTCGGCTGCAGCAATCAGAACAGCTCCACCAATGAGCAGAAGGAAACCAGCTGCAGCGCAGAGGGCGACATTCTGTACAGAAACCCACTCAGTACTTAAGTACTGGACGAACGTGGACATTCGGAGTAATTCTTCTTACCGCGATAGTGAGGCCTTTGCTTTCTTTCGATCCGAAGCAGCAGTGGAGAAAAGTGGAGCCCAGGCAAATGAGGAAAGAAGTGATTGCGAGTCCCAGGAAGGCGTATTCCATCTCGATTTCTGTGGGAGTCCCGGCATCCGGTCGGTATTCTTGCCGTTTAACGTCAAACTGCTTTTGGTATTCGTCGTAGTAATTAGAGAAGAAGATAGCGTAGGATCCAAGGCCAATTGTGATGAAGGTAAGGATCTGTAGGACAAACAGGGAGTGATTAAGTAACGCGGAAACTCATTGGTTGAGGAGGAGTGTGCTAATTGTTTACTTACGAGCAAGAACACTTTGACACCTAGGGACGCCACTCCGGAGACCGCCATGTTTGAATATGGAGGCAGACGGGAAGCGTGGAGTGAATAGAAGACGAGGGCGAATAGAATAGAAGTTGATTCAACAACGGCCGTGGAATGTGGAGGAGGATAAGATGAAATCCCTGGAGAAGGAGAGGAAGAAGTATCCATGGGGCAGTTGAGAAGTTGAAGGAACGAAACCAACCCCCAGAAGTCAAGAAGCTCCCCAGGATTTTTCCAAAAAACTCTTCCGTAGTTTCCCAACTCTTCGGCGAATTTTGAGGAGGCTGCGTCCTTCCGTGAAGTGCGAATAATGCGAATCTGCGAAGTTTCACTCCCAAACTCCCAAGTTGTTACAGACTGCAGAAAGTATGGAAATGGATGAATTGATGACATTCATGCTGCATTTCGAAAACGTGTATGAAGTTAGCAGGCTTGTGCACTGGAATTCCTTCAATTGAGTTGAGTGATGTGTTTATTCATGCGTGCAATAACAGACTTGTATAATGAAGAGGATGGACTTAAAACTGGAGTGATTTTGAATTTCGAAATCCTGCTCTTCCAACCTTCTTGATACTTTCCAATAATTTGGAGATCTGCAATGAGAGTCTTCACTGACTTGTGTGTTTAGTACTGTCCTCCTTGGGGAGCATACTGCGGATATCCGTCCTGCTGAGGATAAGCACCTTGAGGATATCCAACTGCGGGATTCTGGCTTGGAGACATCTGTGGATTTACATAGGCTCCTCCATACTCAGGCGGAGGAGGAGCTCCGTACATTTGGTACTGTGGGGATCCTGTCTCAACTGCTCCTCCAGACTCCTCCTGATTTCCTCCTCCTCCTCCCATCACATCTCCCGCACTTTTGGGCTTCTTCGTCTGATGGAGTTTAAACGAGAGTGCAAGAGGCCCCAAAAACCCCGTAGCAGCAATAAAAAGGCAAAAACCCTGCCACCCAAGTACACATCAAATGAAGACATTAAATCATCCTAAGAACCGCCCTTAAACACTTTTCTTCCTCACCCCAGCTATAGACTTGTAGATGGTGAACCAGAAGTCCTCGCAAACGAATACGGTGCACTCCTTAACATTGAGGGAACCTTTGCACCAATGCTCCGCCCACGTTCCCCCGATGTTCTTCGTGCTATTCAATTCGTCACTGCGCTTAAACCGATCCTCAAATCGATACGGCCCTGCGTCTTTAATAAAGATATCTTCGTCTACCAGAAAATCCAATCTGTAACTGCTGTCTCCCTCATTAAGTAGTTTAGCCATATCCTGATTTGTTGTAATCGATTATCACTCTCATTATTTAATTAGTTACTAGTTCATTAATTAATTAAAGACACAAACTTGCCTTGTTTCCCAACACGCTGTCATCTTCTTCGTGTTTTTTGCATTCTCCTTTTGCTGCAATCATCAGAAGGCTTCCACCAATCACGAGACATGCAGCAGAGGCGACCAGCAGAGCGATATCCTACATGAGATTGATGAGATTTAGTCATTTAGTGCGCGCTGTTTAATTAAGTACCTGTAGGGACTATAATCTGACTTACTGCGATCATGAATCTTTTACTGTTCTTATCGTCTTTAAGACCACAACCAACGCAGATGAGAATGGAGCTGGTGAAGGAAGCGAGGAAAGCGAGGACTGCAAAGGCGACGAAAGAATATTCCATCCAAACGAACTGGTCGTAGTAGGAAGGCTTCCCGCTCAATTTTGAACCTTTGGCCCTTAATTCGACAGCGGGAGATTCAAATACGCCGTGGTAGGCGATGACAAAGGTGCCGCCCATCGCGATCTATAGGGACACAAAGATGAGAGATGAGAGCAGACGAAGTTTGTGGAAATAAATGTAGGAGTAGCAGAGGTTGTTTACCATGAGGATGACTTTGAGTATTACGGAGCCTACTTGCATTGTTTTGATCAACATGTTTGCGTTGTTGGAGGGGGAGGGGACTTATGTGAAGAAGGAACGAGGGGTGGGGCCGTTGGAGCTGGAAGTCTGTGTGAAGAAAGAAGAAACAAAGAGAAGGCGAAGAAGATCTTCGGAAGGTAAGGAGGAAAGGAGGATGAAATAACAGGAGATGGGGATGAAACTGAGTATCCATGGGCGTTACATGGTTACAACGTTTTAACTCGGGCGATATTACAATGAATGATTAACTTGCGATTTTTATTGCACGTACAATTTGAGGGAGACAGGAGATGGATTCATTAAATGCTTCACAAGTTAATACGCTGAAAGTAGAGAGGTTTAGGTTCACTTGGTGGTGGTGGTGAAAGTTCTTCCTGTTTGAAAGGCGAAGGTCATTGCGATCAGAAGAAGGCTTCCGTCCTTTCTTACGCCACTGTTGTGACTGTTGCTCTTCAGTTCCTTAGCATTTCTGCTGTTGCTTGTCCGGTTCTTAGCGTCTCGTATATTTCCAGTGGCGGCACTGCCTTCGGAGGGCGTGCTGCTTCTGGCCTCACAACTTTTCTTCCTCCAGTTTCTCGGAACTGTTGCATTGCAGATGGAAATCAGGGCCGATGGTACTGGAAACTTTCTGTGTGTGTCTAAGACGTCTATGCAGTTAACACAGGCTGCGTCCATTCCACAAATCCACGGGCCATCCTCCTCTTCGTCCTCTTCAGCAACCAGCTCGTGGAAACACGGGGTGAAGTCCAAGTTCCTTCCGCCCCTGAACATCCACAGCGTATCTTCGTAGAACTCCTGGTATTCCGCTATCTCGTTCTTCAGGGCCGTATCATTCTTCTTGAGGAGGCTGTCTAACAGTGAAAACGCTGTCTCCAGCTCCAGACTGAAAGTGCATTCCGCCATGTCCCGCCTTTTCTCGTAGTCTGACGCCCCTGTCATCTTGTGGTGCCATTTTCTCAGGTCCTGCACACTCAGCCATCCTTTTCCTTCACTGCACAACACCTCTTCGTCCTCAGGTGACTTTTGGAGGACGATTGACTGCGGAGCTTGTGCCGCCACTGGAGGAACCTCGTCGAGTGGAATGAGTCCTCCCATTTCGCCTTCTTCACTCAGGCGACAAGCTGCAGCCAAAATTGCGTCGTCAGTTGTCGTGAGACTGTCGCAGGAGACGCAGCTTCCACTCAGGCACACGAAAGAATGGAAGTCTCCGTTGCAGAAAGTCACTTTCGGCTTCCCATCCTCTCCTGTTTCCATTGCGGCAAGGAGTAGGGCGAAATGGGCGGAGTAGCCGGTCCTGCGTCGGAGAAAGAAGTCAATGACCCCATCCACGTCGTGATACTCGAAGAGTTCGCCCAGGACGAAGTAGGCGTACGTCTCGTTGGGCGAGGCACTACACGACGTGTTTGCTTTGTTGTCGCGGGATGAGAGGGAGAGCTGTCGATCGAGAGCCTCCCATTTCCGGAGGAGTTTGTAGCCTTCGGTGTTGTGCTGCTCCTCCGCCAAGAAGGACAGCTCTTCTGATTGGCTCCAGGTAATGGAGGAGGATAGGAGGAGGAGGAGAAGAAGGCAAAGTTCCATGGCTCCTCATCAGTCTGTGGGGAAAGTCGAAGCAGATGCTTAAAACGATACGAACTTGGAGAAGAAGTGGGAGGAGTGAAAACATAAGATTTCAAAAGAGGCATGGAAACTGAATAAGGGCAGGCGGTAACTCACGTACATTGCCTCTGGAAGCTGTCAGCTCTAATAGCTTCTATTTAAATACGCTGTAAGAATAACAACGTAGTCAGTAGTTGTCCTTGAAGGGTATTTTTTTGAAAAAGGTACTTCCATTCGCATTCATGATACTTTGAGATTTGCAGAATTTTGCAAGGAGAACCTTATTTCGACTGCTGTGTGGCGCATAAGTACTGAGGATACTGTACTGAAGTACTGGAGTACTGAAGTACCTCAGGATGGCAGATGTCCGAAGGGATGAATTAACAAGTAAGCAGAGGCAGGTGAGGGAGGTTTGAATTCACTGAAGAGGATGAAGTAGGAGTATTCACAGGGCTTTAAGAAATACCAACACACACACACACACACTTGTACTTCAAACGAAGAAGTTTATTTATACGTACAATTATTCACAGCTTATATGAATTATGTAAGCTAATATAAAGTAAGGGCAAGCAAGTGAATTAATTAATCTTGCGGCGGCAGTTTTGAATTTCAAATTTCGAAACCTACTCTACTTCCTCCTTTCCTGGTACAGTGTTGAGAGTCGAGTGGGTTGTGTTTAGTACTGACCTCCTTGTTGAGCATACTGTGGATTTCCACCTTGTTGAGGATAACCTCCCTGAGGATATTCACTTGGAGGGTATCCACCTGCAGGATTCTGACTTGGAGACATCTGCGGACCACCTCCTCCTCCTCCTCCATAAGGATCTCCTCCATTTCTTCCATGTCCATAATGAGAATCGTAATGAGGTGGCGGAGAAGAATAACTTGGATTTGGATTCACCTGAGGTCCTGTCGCCACTCCTCCATACGCTCCTGACTGCTGGTATCCCATCACAGTCGACGCAACTGGAGGATTCTTCTTATGCACTTTGAATGCAATTGCACAAGGGACACAAAACCCGGTTGCACCCACCACAATCGCAAGCAACTGCAGCCCAAACAACCACGGCTAATAAGTAGCATCCTTCAAAAAACAAAGCTGTAGCGACTTTACATCTCTTAACTTACCGCAGCCGCAGTCTTGATCACTGTCTCCCACAGATTATTGCAAATCTTTTTCCTGCAGTCTTTCCATATCATCCCAGCTTCGCACTCATATTCGCCGTCGTTGTCACTCCCGCTGCGACCACCCGATCGACCCCCACGACCCGGTCGACCCCCACGACCCGATCGACCCCCACTATTACTACCGCCAAAAAGCCCCTTTCCAGCGAATATATCATCCGGTGTGAATTTCAATGGCACTTCCAGCCTCTGAGTCATAATTAAAGTAACTTATAATGAAGCTGTTAACTAACCGTAATTACTAGTCATTAAAAGAACTTACCGAGTTGTCATCATCTGTTTTCTTGAAGTTGCATTCTCCAGTTGCGGCGAATGCGAGCATGGCTCCAGCAGCCAATGCAAATAAAGCAGCGAGGGTACACAGGACAATGTCCTGAAGAGAAAGGCGGGAGATTTTAAATAAATGCGCACTAATTAGGAGGTAACTGAGGCACTGAGTAATTGTTGGAGGGACTTACAGCGATGAGGAATCCTTTTTTGTTGTCTGCTTTAGATTGGAAGCCAACGCAGATGAGAATGGAGCTGCCCAGGCACAAGAGGAAGGAGATGACTGTGATGGCCAAGAATCCGTACTCCATACCGAAGAGGGGTGCGTACAGCTCCTGGATTTCTTCCGAAGCTCTGTCGAAGTATTTTCTACCGTCAGAACCGAAGATAGCGAGGGCTCCAATGACGAGGGAGACTCCGAGGAGCACCTGGAGATGGGGAACAGACGAAGACAAACATGGAATTGATGTTACAGCAGTGAGGGTTGGGGAGGGAGGGAGGGACACAAGGACACTTACCATCACCACTATTTTGTTAGCTAGTGAGACTATTCCGAAAGTCTTGGCGGGTATCATGATTAATTGATGCGTTGGGGAAACACCCGGGAAATGGACTGTTGTGGATTAAAGTGAAGGAGATGAGTTGTCTGGAGAAGAACAACAACGAAAGAAGGAGGAAGTATCCATGGAGGAGGGGCTCCAAAGATTCCCTGGACACGGAAATCCAAGCTTGGAATTCCTTAGCATTGTTCCGTGGTTCCCTTATCTTCTCACGCAGAGATACAAATGTGAAGGGTTCGGAATATGATGGCTTTCTTAAGTCCCATTGGTCATCCCAGTAGCTTCTGTCTGAGGCCTCCACCAATGGCAACATTGTTTACGCAGCTTGGATAGAGTAATATAATAATGACGAGCTTTATGCATACTACCTATCTGTGACCTAATGAAGACTAACTAGAAGAAAGTCCTCCCTTATTAAGAAGTGAAACTTCTTTATGAGAATGCTCTGTCTGTCTGTCAAGTTTGAAAAAGTCTGTTTTAGGAAAAGTAAGTTAGCTGTACTGTTTCACTTCTTGCTTACACCCGCTTTACCTCGGTTGATTTACTCAGCATATTCTCAGTCTGAACATAATCCGCTGGAATCTCTCTCATTCAATCTTGTGAGTAGACATTCGTTTCGAAATGAATTGGAATTGAAATGAGAAGTTTGAAATCGTCGTCGTCACCTCTCTTAAGAAAGGCACAATAAGCCAATCTCCACAGGACCTGTAGCTCATCAAATGTTTATTCTTGCATACGATACTACAAAACAGAGCTTGGATAAGTAAACGAACAATGAGGAGGGTGATTAGTTATTATAATCATGACGGAATTTTGAATTTAGAACTCAAGTACTGCACATTTGGTACGTTAAGTCGATTATTGTCCTCCTTGAGGAGCATCCTGTGGGATACCTTGAGGAGGATAAGCACCCTGAGGACTTTGAGACATTTGTGGAGGTGATTTCGGTGTTGCGTATCCATAGGCTCCTACGTATTGTTCCTGGTATTGTGGCGGAGGAGCTCCATACACCTGGTACGCTGGAGATCCTGCCGCAACTCCTCCAGGTTGCTGATATCCGCCAACTCCCATCACATCTCCTGCATTCTCGGGCTCCTTCTTGTGAATCTTCATTGCGAGTCCACAAGGCGCACAAAAACCCAAAATCCCAATGACAAGCGCAATAGCCTGAAAAGAACCACACAGTCAAACCCAAAGCACCTTCGATTAATTATTCGATCTTAATAGGGTCACTCACACCAGCTGCCGTCTTGACAGGGGTCAAATACAACTTACGACAGCCCCTTGCCAAACACTCTTTTCTACTTTCCCTTGATTCCCGATAGTAACCCATAACGTAACAATCCACACTATAGAAGCTTTGACCATCATTAGCCGACTAGTGAATTAATGGACACTTAATTAGCAATCTCTCACACATGCTTAGTACAAGGTACCACTCACCGAGAAAGTACCGTCAATTGCGCATTCAGCCGTCGCAACGCTCATGAGGAGGCCTCCACCAATGGTCAGAAGTGTTGCAGCCACAGTACAGACACCGATGTCCTTGAGGGAAAGACAAAAGCTTGAGGATGGCCTTAATGACTTAAAAGGAGTTAATGAGTACCCCAATAATGATCCACAGTTTGTTATCTGAAGGAGGAATGAAAGGGAAAACGAGAGTGCCGCAACCAACGAGGAACGACAGGACAGCGAGTGCGATGAACGCTTGTTCGGTCACATGCCTACCGCTGTATATGTCACCGAAGGGGCTTTCTGAATGCTTCTCCCGCGTTTTGTAGGCGTCAGAACCGAAGATTCCGTACGACCCAATGGAAATGACGACAACGATGAGGAACTGTGTGGAGGGAGAAGGAAACTGGAATGAGAGACTCAGGAGGGAGGGTTCGTGGAAGGATAATTTACGTACCAGTAAGACTGCTTTGATGCCCACTGACACAAGTCCGAGAGTCTTGGGCGCCATCTTTGAATTTGAGGGGAGGAGACGCGGGGAATCGGAGATGGCTGAAGAGGAGCTCAGCGACGAAACTCGTGTCTCGCAAATCTTCGACGAGAAGGATGTTGTAGTGTAAACAAGGTGACGAAGAAGTATCCATGGGGTCTACAGTACTAGTTTTTCATTTCGAATTTTGGCTGACACCTTTGAAGGTGAAGGAGATCAGATAAGAAATGGGAGGAGACCAAAACAGACACACCTGCTACAATGAAGCCAGCAATTAATGTCCCATGCAACATAAAATTCGAAAGGACCCATTTGCAATTGAATCGCTGCGGAGAGCTTCCCCCAGGAATGATTTTTGTTGCATGAAACGAGTGAGTGAGTGTCCCGCCTGCTCTTCACTCATCAGAAAAGGGGGATGTTATTTTCGGGGAAAATCCGTTTGTTTTATAAGAATGAGGGAGGAGCTTTCTTTCCTTGCGAGTCTTAATAGGCACAAAGGTTCAATTAGTAATGTGGTAGGATCTGTTGAGTAATGTGAGTTAGACGTTAGTTTAGAGCTGTAGCTCATTCAAATGTTTATACATGCCTAGAACCCAAAGCAGCATGGCCCCAGGATCTCAGAGTTGCAATGAAATTTTTACTTTTTAGTCAGTCCCATTGGTCGTCCCAGTTTCCTCTTTCTGAGGTCTCCACCAATGGCATCATTACTTAACACCAAGCGAAGCTCTTTGAAGTAGATATTCAGCCTCCTCAGGAGAAATCACTAAACAATTGGCAGATTGGAGTTGGAGGAAATTTTAGTAGGTTTTTATGAGCGTGAAAATATGCATGCATGTGTGTGTGTTTCCTGACAGCACTCCGTCACAAGTCACAATCAGTCAGAAAGCACACAAACTCCCATACTACGTGTCCTTGTGGTGCTGTCACTGCACTGCGGTACTCACTAATAAATCTTTGCTCTTATTTTACACCCCAGAACAGTTCAATGAGTAATGAGTATGGTCAAGTGATATTAAGTACAGTTGCTCAATGAAATATTTATTCGTGCATACAATCAATCACACGCATCTGTGATATATACTACCTAAAAGTAGGCTGAAAGAATTTTGTCAGGAGTCTCAGGAGTTTGAATTTAGAATTCAAGTACTTCAAATAGGATGACTGATACGTTCCAAGGAGAGCCTTACGTCGACTACTGTCCTCCTTGGGGAGCATACTGAGGGATACCTTGAGGAGGAGAAGCACCTTGGGGATACACCATTACGGGATTCTGACTTGGAGACATTTGTGGAGCAACAGGTTGAGGAGCTGCATATCCATAGGCTCCTCCATACTGAACCTGGTATTGTGGCGGAGGAGGAGGAGCTACGTACATTTGATACTGTGGTGGAGATACTGCAACAACTGCTCCACCAGCCACCTGCTGATATCCTCCAACTCCCATCACATCCCCTGCATTCTCGGGCTCCTTCTTGTGAATCTTCACTGCGAGTCCACACGGCGCACAAAAGCCAAAAATCCCAATCACAAGCGCAATAACCTGAAAACAACCACAATTTAGGATTCAATTTGAACTTTAAAACTTAATAGGGTCACTCACAGCAGCTGCCATCTTGACAGGGGTCAAATACAGCTTACGGCAATTCTTCTTATAGCACTCATAAGGGTTCATTGAGCGCTCCGTGTATGGGCATCCCGTACCATAATAAGCACCCTCAGCAAGGGACTAATTAATTATTTAACATTATTATTACTCTCATTATCTGTCATATTGTGAGGTTAAGTTGACTCACCGAGAGTGGATTTGTCGGATCGCACTCTGCTGTCGCAATGGTCATGAGGATGATCCCACCAATTGTCAGAAGTGTTGCAGACACAGTACACACACCGATGTCCTGGAGAGACAGACAAGTGGTAGGTTGTGAGGTGACTTAATGACTTGAATTTAATTAATGAGTACCCCTATAGTAAGCCACAGACTACTGTCTTCTGAAGGAGGAATGAAGAAGAAAGCGAGAGTGGCGCAACCAACAACGAACGATAGGACAGCGAGTGCGACGAAAGCTCGTTCAGTCTCATGCCTCGTATCATAAGCGTGGTAGGTGTATGCGCGTTCTCCCTTCGTCTTGTAGGCGTCAGATCCGAAGATTCCGTACGATCCGAGGGAAACGACGACAAAGATGAGGAACTGTGGAGGGAGGAGGAAAGCTGGGATAAAAAAACAGGGCGGTGGTAGGTTAGAAGTTGTTTACGTACCAGTACGGCTGCTTTGATGCCTACTGACACTAGTCGGAGAGTATTGGGCGCCATCTTTGAATTTGAGGGGGAGGAGACGACGCTGCGCTGCTGGGAATCTTGGATGGCAGAATGGAAGCTGCTCTGCCAAGGTTGCTAGACGCTTTTTGTTTTTTTCGCCACGACCACAACAAAAAGCGTCTAGCAACCTTGCTGCTCTGCGACGAGAAGTTTGGATGTGTGGAATAAACAAGGAAACGTTGAAGTATCCATGGGGCAACAGAATAATGGAGCCGTTTGTTTTATGACGCTGAGGGAGGAGCTTCCTTTCCTCGTATTTCTGTAACTGCTGCTAATTACTGACTCATTAATGCATCCTTGTTTAATGACCACAAACTGCACTCAAGCTGATTGAAATGTTTATTCGTGCACACAATCGCATATTCACAACTTGGATAGACTAACAGGAGTGTGGAGGCCGTTTGGTTAATCCTGGAGGAATTTTGAATTTCGAGACCCTACTTTTCTGATCTTGGTAAGTTCCAATGGAAGTCTTGCGTCGACTACTGTCCTCCTTGGGGAGCATACTGAGGGATACCTTGAGGAGGATTAGCACCTTGGGGATACATCATTACGGGATTCTGACTTGGAGACATCTGCGGAGCAACAGTTTGGGGTGTTGCATATTCATAGGCTCCTCCATACTGAGGTTGCTGGTATTCAGGCGGAGGAGGAGCTACGTACATTGGATACGCTGGAGATCCTTCCGCAACTCCTCCAGGTTGCTCCTGATATCCTCCACCTCCACCCATCACAACTCCAGCATTCTCGGGCTCCTTCCTCTTATGGATCTTCATTGCAAGTCCACACGGCCCACAAAACCCGAAGAGCCCGAGCAGAAGCGCAATAGCCTAAAAAAGAACGACACGCAGTTAGGCTCGAAATCTTTCACGTTAATTATTTAAACTGAATTTAAGGGGGGCACTCACACCAGCTGTCAACTTAAAGAAGCTCAAATACTTCTCACGGCATTTATTTGTAACACAATCGTATGACCTTGATTTAACAGAGGAACTCCAGTCTCCACAAACCCCAGAATTAGCAACTTCACCAAATGACTAGTGAATCATGGACATTTAATTAATTATTATTAACCTTAATCAAAGAGTTTAGTGTCTGTTAAAAAGGACTTGCCGATTCTTGATCCCTATTGTTGCACTCTTTCGCCGCAACCATCCACAGAAGGGAGTTCCCACAAAACAGGAGCAGTGTAGCAGACGCAGTACACACACCGATGTCCTGGAAGAGGAAAAGAAATGGGATTGTGAGTTGACTTACTTAATGACTTGAAATTAATTAATTACTCAAGATGAATTAACGCGTACCCCCAAGACGATCCACATTACGTTGCGTTTATGAGGAATGACGTGGAAAATAAAGGCGGTGCAACAAAAGATGAACGACAGGACAGCGAATACGATGGACGCGTACTCCCAAACATGCCTACGGTCGTAAGGGATGATGTCTCGGCCCTTTCGAGACCCTCCCCGCGTTTTGTAGGCATCAGATCCGAAGATTCCGTACGACGCAATGCAAATGACGACAACGATGAGGAACTGTTGAAGGAGAAGAGAAGCTGTGATGAAAACTGAAGTGTGTTGGTGGAGGTGTAGTTTTCATACCAATAAGACGCCTTTGATGACTACAGACACCAGTGGGAGACTCTTGGGCGTCATATTTGAATTTGAGGGGACGCGGGGAATCGGAGATGGCGGAAGAGGAGCTCAGCGATCAAACTCGTGTCTCGCAAAGGTTGTTGGAGTAAATAAGGTGACGAGAAGTATCCATGGGGTCTATATTAAATGACTATACGCTTCAATTTCGAATGTTGGCTGACATCGACACCTTTGAAGGTGAAGGAGATAAGAAGCGGGAGGAGACCAAAGCAAACACCTGCAATAATGAACCCAGCAAGGTCCTCTATGCAACAGAAAGGCTCAAGCTTCCTCTCCGTTTACTTTTCTGCAACTACTCACGCCGCACTAGTTTCAAAGAGTAATGTGGTAGACTCTTGTGTACAGAGTTTAGTTTCGAAATTAATTTGGAGATAAGCCGCCAAGCACTCACCACACTGGAGCTCAATTAATTGTTTATTCAAGCACCCAATTACACAAGCACAGATTAGATAGATGATCAATGAGGAGGCCCATTGGTTTATCTTTAATCTTAGCGTAATTTTGAATTTCGTATGAACTCACTAATAAGCTCTTACTTTTAATACTTACGAAGTTTCAATGAGTAATGTGGTCGGATCTTGTGAGTAGAGACGTAGTTTTACTTAAGGAATAATGGAGGGGTTCGTCGTCATAATCACTCTTAAGAAGTAGACAATTAGCTTTACACACACTGTAGCTCAATCAGTGAAATGTTTATTAATGCATACTATGAAACACAGCTTGGATAGACGAACAATGAGGTGACTGATTAGGGAATTTTGAATTTAGGATTCAAGTACAGTTCATACACTTGATACGTTCCAATGGGGTTGGACTATACAGAGCGGTCAAATGCGGTCGCGCGGTCACAGCGGTCATGCGGTCAAATTGACCGCATGACCGCATGTCCTGAAGTTAGCAACCATCTTCCTATCACCTTGCACTCCAGCATTAAAGTAGGCACCCCAATACTGACCTCATGCAACAGAATATACTCAGCGACCGCATGTAGTGTGACCGCTTTGACCGCACACAATGCCAAGGCATTTACTGTGACCGCATGACCGCATCTACTATGACCGCAGTTACCGCATCTACTATGACCGCAGTTACCACATCCAATGTGACCGCATCTAATATGACCGTAGTTACCGCATCCAATGTGACCGCATCTAATATGACCGTAGTTACCGCATCCAATGTGACCGCATCTAATATGACCGCAGTTACCGCATCTACAGTGACCGCATCTAATGTGACCGCATCTAATGTGACCGCAGCAACCGCATCTACTGTGACCGCATCTAATGTGACCGCACCTACTGTGACCGCATCTACTGTGACCGCAGCAACCGCATCTAATGAGACCGCATCTACTGTGACCGCAGTCACCCAAACTCGATCACAACTTAATTAGATTATTTGTTACAAAAGGTTTTAGTTAGTTATCACACCAGACATAGGTGTTTATCCTTATAGTGTCACCTGTGGAAGAACAATTTATGTAATTGAACGGGATATGACACTGTAATAAAGTTCATTCAATCAATCAAAGAATTTAATATTTAGCAGTACAAAACTAAAAATTTATTTCTTCTTGGACTGTTTCTTCGGAGATCCACTGCCTTCTTCAATAGTGACCTTATCTCCTTTCTTTCGCCCCAACACAATGACTCGGTCATTCCGCTGATCTATGGAGCATAAACAAAATTTAATTAAGCCATAAGAAACAGGAGGACATCCCCTAGCCTTTTATAAGAACGGATACACTTACCAGTCAAAGTCACCTGTAGGCGATAAGCTTTCCAGTGCTTGTAGAAGCAGAATAGATTCAAAAGAATCAATAAACCTAACGCTATGGATAAGCAAACTATGATAACCATAGCTTCGTTCCGTTGGTTTTCCCTTTTAAGTTGAATTCGATCCCTGTTGTAAAATTTTTAATTTAGTTTTTTGTGTAATTACTTATTAAAGAGCAAGGCCGTGGAAATTTCCGATGAGTTCAGTTGAGGAAAGATACCAGCAGCTCAAGAAGCTAGTATTTAGAACACCTTATGTGCAAGAAGACGATTCAACGAAGTTTCCACGGCCTTGGTTAAGAGTAGCATTGAAAGAAAAATAAACTCTATAACTTACACTTCCCCCTGGCATCGCAATGCAACAGCTTGCTCCGCTTGTTTAATGAAGTTAGTAACTTCAGGCCAGCACGTGCGCGTAACCAACTCCGTACAGTTTATTCGAACCATACTAACGCTTTTTCGGTTCACCAGGTGTAGCCTTGGGAATCAAAATGACGACTCCAACTGACAGAGTGATCAACACAACACACGCCAGGTGTAGCTTTGGGAATCAAAATGACGACTCCAACTGACAGAACAATCAATATGACACCACAGAGAAACACAAGTCTGACTTCTCCAATTCACTCTTCCTGAGGAGATCCGAATTTCGACAGTTGTAGCTTTGGGAATCAAAATGACGACTCCAACTGACAGAACAATCAATACGGCACCACAGAGAAACACAAGTCTGACGTCTCCAAGTCACTGTTCCTGAGGAGATCCGAATTTCAACAGTTGTAGCTTTGGGAATCAAAATGAAGACTCCAACTGACAGAGCGATCAACACAATACACGCCAGGTGTAGCTTTAGAAATCAAAATGACGACTCCAACTGACAGAACAATCAACACAACACCATAGCAAAGTTAATGAAACATTTAAAAAACCAAACTAACTCGAATGTTACCAACTTACTTGTCCAGTGCAGATGCTTTTCTCCTTCGAATACGTGCAGCTTTGGGAATTAAAGTCAGACGGCATTCGACACATTAACACGAAGCACTCAGAAGTGAGAAGTTGAGCAGAGTGGTGGCAGTTTGAACTTTCCCGCGGTGTGCTTCCCCAAGTGGGAAAAATGATACAACCTGTGAAGACTAAGGAGGAAGCATATGAAACCCGTTGGCAGGGGAAATCCCCATACAGAGACTGTACGTTATGTTCTCGTCCCTTCAACTCCGAGGGTACTTAAGCTACGAGTACATATGATAGCTTAAATTGAAGTGGTAGGTACTGGCTTCAAAACATCCAATTCAGAAGTCCACTATTTTGCATGCAACGCCAACAGTACATCGAACTGTGCAAAAACGCGTTCAAAATCACGTTTTCTTGCATTCATTGGGGTTTATTATAAAAATGAAGGCCTAAGTTGAAAATCCGAACTGGATATTTGGAAGCCTACTTTCTTGTGGTCAGTTGAAGGTGTTCCTCGATGTTGTGGGTTTAAAACTTACTGAGGAGATAGGGCCTGAAGTGAGGAACTTTGAAATTTTTACTCTGTCCTAGTATAGAATGCATACCATCCATAACAACCATTTCCCATATTTATACCAAGGGTGAACCAAGACTTATGAAACAATTTTGTTTACGTCCTATATCGGATGCAATTTCTTCTGTACCTACT
>JAQGAD010001186.1:0-22534 GCA_034696625.1 Isotomurus palustris | reverse complement strand
GCGTCTCGTTCCCGGCGTGTCATTCGCGGCGTCTCGTTCGCAGGCGTCTCGTTCGTCGGCGTCTCATTCACGTAATCTCACGAAACAATACGTCAGTTGCACCTTACCATAAGTATAACTTTTTTAAATCATCTGAAAAGCTTAAGAAACTCACTACCTGTTGAGTTGAAAAACGATGACTTTGCAGAGTTGAAATATTCGTTATTACAAAGTATAATTAAAAGCAAAGACTAAACTTTTTAATTACTAAATACTTTAATTTAACTTTACTTATGCTTACACAAGTTTGGTTGTAAACTAGTTACCCCAAACTGTATCATTTGACAATAAAGAAATATTATTATTAGTATTACCTGTTCAATGTTAGCGCTACTACAGACTGAGCCAGCAAGAGAACCCAACAGAGTACAGAACACATGGTTATTCTTTTTGTATTTATTTCACCTTCACCTTAAATCCCGACGAAAGAGATTACACCAAATTTTTAGAGCTACTGTTGTTTGCTTATGACTATGCAATATATATATATACATAAGTACACAGGTGCAATTTTTTCTTTATTTAAGCGATAAACGCAAGCATTATTTTTATCTTAGTGTGTAACTGTAATGACTGTAAGAGCTTCTTCTACTGATATAAAATTCAAACAAATATATTCTTAACCTGAGGTAGCTTATAAGAATTTAGACGCAATTCTGCATGCTATAATTAATATCTATTCTGATGTCCTTGATTAATTAACAAATATCAATTAAATAATATTTGCTAAATTACGTTAATATTAAAGCAATAAAAATTAAAATAAATATTTAATTTAAGTTCAAACCTTTAATAAAAGCTATGACATAAATGATTCAACTAAAAAATGAATTATTGTTTCTTGTGTGACATGCGTTAGCGTTATTTCCTTATTAGGTTACATCGATTGATATTCAAAAGCATGTGACATACGAAGCTGTCTGCAAGTTGTCCTGTCTTCATGTGTACACAGTATGCAAACTCTATGGATCACATTTCGCTCAACCCTGTAATCTTCCTCTCAAATTCCAGCGCTTCAAGACAAGTCTACAAACAACGTTATAGTTTAAAAGTTATATTAACCTGCTAGACAGTCAATGAAGTCAGTCTGCATTTTAAGGTTCAACTTCACTTCAAGATACAGGTAAAGTCTTATTTTGTACAAATGCTTCAGCCTGTGTTCCACCGGCTTCCATGTCATTGCCGCATTCAAGAAAGCCAATACTCTCAAACAAATTGTGGACTTTTTGACAGTAGAAGAAACAGAATTGATTTATTTTGGGGTCAGCAGTAATTCTACAAGATTTAACCTTCAGACATAGTCATAGTCATAGCATAGTTTATTTTCGTGACAATAATACATAATTGCATCAACAATTCATTCCAGTATTAGGTCACAGTTGCATAATAAAACAAAAATTCTAGGAATCTAAAAATACATAACGATGTCTTAATAATTCTATACTATCTGAGTTATAATGAATGTACAGACCAATTAATCAAAAATTATAGGAATTCAGGCTATTGATTATTCTGCCATGTGGTAATTCGAAGGTGTCATTGCGTAGTTTTAGTAGCAACAAGCTTACGCTTGATTCAAACTTCAGCTTGCATTCCAGCTTCTTCAAGTCTTTTGGTAGGGCATTCCAACAAGTTATTGTTTGATACACGAAGGTGTTTTTCCCCATTTCAGTCCGCATACGGGGTAGAACAAAATTGTCGACTTGTCTGGTGGTCAGTCCTTCAGTTGGAATCAGTGCAGTGTTCCCCGTTCAGCAATTCCAGTAGAACGCAACGCAGAAGGTCACTGGTAAAGCAGTGCATATGTGAAAGATTATGTTACACTTCTAGAGTACTTTCAGTCAACTAAGTGACCTAAACTTAACCAGAATTTACTTCATTGCCTTTGTTCTGAGAGTCATTAATAACGTGTCTCACATTGGAGTGAAATATTTATTGGAAAGTCGTAGTAAGCTGCACTTTATTGTTTGTATGCCTCATGATTCTACAAATGGCAACCTTACAATGGTTTCAAGTTTCAGGTGTAGTATATCTGAGGGTTAATTTTAATTGTGAGTATCGCGCTTAGCTTGCTCTTTACTGTATACTCGTATGAACTGTTGTGGTGAAAGTTGTTCATCAAGAGTGGAGAAAGTTCGTCTTAGTTGGGAAAGACCTTCTTGTGCCATATTGACTTGTGTTAGGAAGAATGAAGTGGTGGTGGTGGTGCAGAAGGAGAGAGAAATATAAAGGCCCATTTAATCCCAAGCTTTTAACCACGGAGCAACAATAGACTCTCGGCAAAGAATGAACATTATTGTTTATCACCCAAATAACTTCTGACACTTGACCCACTTGGTTGGGGTAAAAGTAAGTTAGGAAGTGAATTGAATGAAGGGCTAAGAAGCCCAGTCTGACAATCCAATTTAGAAAGATTGAAAGGTATAAAATGCCAACAGAGTTGTGTGTGGAATTGTGTGTGCCTCAAGTTGAGATAGAGACGCCCTCGTGTCTTGGAGGTTGTGTAGGAGTAGTAGCACCTCAGAGGTTCCTCGTACACCAAGACCACACGATGATATTACTTTACCAAGAAGAAATGAAAAGGCAGAGGAGGAGAAGAAGAAGGCTTCGTGTGGGAGACGAAGGATGTGATGTGTTCTATTAGTACACTAGATTGACTCAACGTGTAGGAGGATTTCAACCAACTTTCTCCTCCAAAAGGAAGAAGAGGGTATGCATTGTTGAGTGGGAAATGAAGCACATTTATGGGAAAAGAAAAGAGTGAAAAAGTGAATAGCATAATTTACAAGCTCTACTCGGAACAAAACCCTTTCTTCCTCAGAAAGATTTAGATTTGGCTTTGTTCCTTCCACAGAAGACTTTCTGATTCGCATACACTTACCTACTTCGCACACACCTTCACAGCCAATGTCATCAGCCTAAGCGCAATTCAACTTAAGTGTATAACGCTACTATCATCAAAGGCTCGCTGACTGACTGTGTGTCTGCATTTCTCCACCGATTTCTCCTTCATATCATCCACCTCCAACCACACAAAGAAGAA
Source organism: Isotomurus palustris (assembly GCA_034696625.1). NCBI lineage: Eukaryota > Metazoa > Arthropoda > Collembola > Entomobryomorpha > Isotomidae > Isotomurus > Isotomurus palustris. The sequence goes on along the minus strand of JAQGAD010001186.1, from coordinate 19,452 downwards.
GACCATCAATGGAGAAAGTGAAAGTGCCCTGGAACCCACACTCCTCCGTATTTGGTGTCAGATGATACGACCTTCTACTACTTGTAGTTTGGACACGGAACAAGAGTTTCCTTCCTCCAGATATTACAGAAAGGTAGTTTACTCTAGAGAAATAAGTCGAAAGGTAACATTTCACTTTCGCAAATCTTTCTCCAGAGAGAACAGGAAGATGGGTGCGGGTTGGGAGTCAAGAACGGATGTGTGAAAAGTGTAATATGATGTACATATTGTGTGGAAGGGACCAAACGCATGATAAAGCGAGCTACCGCTACCACACCACTAATACTCAAAAGAAAGTTGTGGTGAAATAAGTTTGCTCACTAGAGAGAAAGGGGTGTGGGTGTGGGATATTTGATAGGTACTCGTTACTTCTGAAGGGTCTCTTGTTTCATTACACAGAATTATAGGGTGTGTGTGGTAGATGGGCTCCTGGCAGAAAAGAGAAAGCTCAAGGTTTACAGTTTTGGAGACTTAAAGTAAAGAGTTCAAATACCCGAGGACCGTATAGTGTGTAGTGATTGTAGTTGTGTTGGTGGTGGTGGTGTGGTGGTTACTGTGATGCGCGTAGAAAAATTGTGGAGTAGTAAATGTGAGGAGCTTTATTATCAAGTGTGGAGCAGACTTATGGGGACTCACTTTTCAAAATGAGAAGTCTTTTCGACTTAAGACTCTCTGGTGACGGCTAATTCATCAAAGTTTTATGTTGAGATGGGGAAATCTTAGGGAAGTGTGGGCGATTAGGAGACCCAATGAATAGACATATTTAAGTTGACATAATGGGATCATTCCACTTTCAGCCATGACCTGTTTAAGATGCAGTGCGGAGCTCAAAAGAATATTTTTCTTAGCTAAACGAGTAGCATTACCGTTTCATGTGGCAATACACACTCATCTCCCATACACCCTGCAGATAAACCTTGTCTTATTAACTTTTAAAGGTGCCAATTACAAAGAAAGAGGAATGGCACGTGTGCCCACAGACACGAAATGAGGTCAATTACTTTGGATTGATTTGGTGCAGTTTCTTTTTACAGTTTCTAATGAAATATTAGAGGTTATCAATAGAATTCACGTGGCCTAATTCCATCTACTTCATCCTAATCAAGCACACGATTCATATTTCTAAAGTAATGAGAATTCGAGGAAGTTACACAGTTACATTGAAGTATGGACTTTTGTATTATAGTCTCAGCTGCATTTTACTTCAAGGGCCCATTTCACTCGTTCCGGAACATTTACATAATAAAACGTGTTACTCGCGAATGAAGTAAGCTTGAACTAGCAGAAAATTTCCTTTCAGGAAACTCGCCAGAACTGCAAACAAATATTTGACTTGATAATTACTAGCTCTACGCAATAATGATCTCGAATCTCGACTCAAGTACTTCATAGCACGTGCTCACGTGGTGTATAAACTAACTAATTGTAAGCTGCACAAATTGAAATAATTTTAATGCAATCGAGTGAATACAGAGTAACTTTTCTCCATGCTGAACAAGGCACACATTCTATTGTTCATTCAAAACTCAATCTCTTTATCTGCCTTAATTAATTCCATTTTGATTCATGAACTTGGCCTCTTTGACATTCCTGAGACACACTAGTAATTCATTACAACAAAAATAAAGATTTTAAAACAGATGAAGCAAAAGCTGGACATGTTTTAATTTGATGAGAGATGAACTTCCAAACTGTTTACTCAAGTAATGAAGACTCCCTACTTTCCAGTAATAAAAACTTATTATGTGTCATCCTATGCCATGTCGCACATCTGCAGACTACTACTGCTGTTGAAAGAGCCAAACTCAGAGGAGCAAGAAACGACACCCCGAACCGGGAGAAAGTTAAAGATAAGCATTTTGATTTTATTTGGAACGAGTTGTTAATGAAAAACATGGCAAGTGCATTAAATCATTCCCAATCTGACAAGAAAGGAGTGAGCTATTTATCGGATAAGGAGTTGTTGAAAGTGAGAAGGTTTTTTGGGTCAAGCCAGATAAATTCCCTTCCTGACTTTCAACTGACTTTGTGTGTTGAAGATTCCTCCGTGCTTTCACTCCATACGTACGGAGCATTCCACTACCACCACCACCCCTTTTACTACCACTACTTACTACTTACGTATATTACGCTTTTTCAAGTGTTTAGTACTTTCGCAACGGTAGCTTTACTCCACCTTATCGCATGTTACTCATCACAAGTCTCTTCCACATTCACAACTTTCACTCTCATCTGAAATCCCACACTGCCAGCTCTCTTTTAGAACTCACTTCTGTCAAGAAATGTTTGCGTCTCACTCTCTTTAAAGGAAATCAGAAAGTAAGTCACATCGTCCAATCTGAGAGACTCCAAGAGAGAGAGAAGGGTTTTGGGAGCTTTGCTAAGTCGAACCTCTCGTCCTACACTATACACAAGCCCAGCAGGAGGATGAACGTGACCTTTTTATCGAATAATAAGTTATCACTCAAACCTACACTTAGCTCGTCTCCTCTCTACCAGAGAGAGAGAGAGAGAGAGAACTCACCGAGTCTCTACCATCTGGCTCTTTTCCGTGTTTGACTAAAGTTAATCACAAAGTTTGGCATGATAATTAAAACCCAAGTTCCTTCCTTCACACTCGTACACCATCCCCTCCCCTTCGCTGTACAAAGAAAGCTTATCTTTCTCATTGACTCTCTTCATCTCTACAAGTCTTTACTATTTCGTTTTCTCATGTCACTTTACACACTCCACACACAACTATTCCTTCCCCTTAATCGCGCAAAACTCAACTCTCTCCTTAGTAAACCTCATCTGAGTATTCATACACACACACTAATTTTCCATCTACATCCTCCTTCCTTACTTTTCTTCTATTCAAAGTACTCACCAATAAACGACCTACGTGGAGTTGCAAACAACCATGAGAAAATATTTATTCAAATCAGTACAAGCCTTAAATCTTGACTTTCACAAATTCTATAGTCCTCTTCCGTGTAATCAAAGGACAAATCTTGAATCCTACAATTTCCTACTCCAAACTTCTCTCCTAACTGAATCACGTCAAGTAACGTGTAACTTTTGGGACCAAAAGTCTTCAAGGACTCCCCTTCTTTCAAAGACATCCAGAGGTCTAAAAACGGAGAACGTACTGGGTCAGCGAGTAAACATACTTTTCATCTCTTCAAGGAATACACACACAACTCAAGAGCAAAAATTAGGTAGGGTTTATACACACACACACGCTGTCAACAGTAGTGTGTGTGCACCTAACATCCTAACATCCTACTTATCAAACTGACTGCTGCACTATATATACTGCCCACAGCGATGGAATTGAAGTTGGATTTAGAACTTTTTTTCCCTGATAGGACGAGGACATATTATGAAGTTTGTTTCATACTTTCACCACTAGCAGTGTACTTGAGCTCCTGCAAAATGGGACAGAATGTAGATACATTCCCAGTCCTCTCCTCTTCATTTATATGATGAAGCCTTTATTTCTTAGTTTTCCACATGGACATTACTTACTCTCCTGCTGCCTCTGATAGCTCCTGATACTCTTAGCGTCAGAAGAGAAGTGAAAGAGTGCAGTGGGAGAAAAAGTCCCTCAAAAGTTGTAGAAAGTTAGGAAGGACTGTCTCTTTGTCATCTTATGACCAGAGAATTGCTTTATGTCTTTGTAGCATTAGTGGTCTCAGCTCATATTTCAGGTCCACTGGACCAAAAAATCTCAGATGACGACTTCGGTCCGTCCATCCTCTGCTTTCTCCGCACATCTACAGTGCAAGAATGTCCTCTGTAATAAAAGAACATTTTTCGATATATATTCTATCCACTCCCGATTCCTTCTTCTGTCTTCCCGATTTCTTCTCTCTCTAGACAAAACACAAACGTTATACAGCAACCAAGCATTAGAAAGCTACACAGGAAATCTCTCTTCAAAAGCCGTCATTTAAACCTTCATCAAAGCAAGGAACAGTAAATATCGTAGAAAGTGGACTTTGATTTTCGTCACACGAAATTGTATACTTCTCACAGTACTCACTCTCCTGCACTCCAGTCTCCAAACAGATCACAAACCTCCCGATATTTTTGACTTATTGTCCGGATTGAATTTGTCTTTCTCCTTGAGTGATACTCCAAAGTAACCAAGAGTAGGCTTCAGTAGCACTAATGACGTATATCGCTCTACTTTAATTGTAGTTCAACGCAAAGAGACTAAAGTAATAAATCTTTTAGTGAACTTCTATTTGTACTTTTATCTGAGGTATATCTGCTGCTCTTAGAAGTTTATTTATTTAACTTTAATTGATATTAATGACACTGTCTTTTGCTTTCACTTTATCTTCGACTTACTTACACCAACACACATGTGGTGTGGTTGTGTGGTTGTTGGTCACAAGAGAAAGACAGAGAGAGAGAGAGAGTCTCTTTTGGGAACTCAAAATTCTCTCAAGCATAAATGCATTTCCAAAGTTCCTAGAGAACCCTTAAGAGGTCAAACATACACTGTACACTTTCTCTCTCTCACGTCACTGTTAACGATGAAATTAGCCGGTCATCTGCAGATCAGCAATAGTGAAGTACCTCTAAAAGCTAAAGCTTATACACCCGCAGTGAAAGCCAAGTCAAAATCGAGACACAAGGAACAAAAGTTTTGCACACGTGTGAAGAGCCTATCACTTTTTGTGGATAGGATGTGCCAAGTCTTTCATTAGTTTCATTATTGGAAATCTCTTTCATTCTCTCTTCTTTCTTGATGTGCAATTACTACGAGTACAACCATTAGTGCGGTGTCAGAATGGACTTTCTTTCTTGTCTTTCAAATACTTCTCACTCTCTTGATGTACTATATCGCATCATCCTCCCCATCTAAACTTATTTCTCATTAACTTGACTTTTTAAATCTTTTATCGCACTTTCACCACCACTACCACAATCAGTGTCAGTTGTACTACATATACACGTAATAAGTTCCTTTCACGTCCCGCACGTGCTATCACAATAGGACATTGTGTGTAACACTTTTACTTCTATTTACACTAGAGCGACAAGGAAACCTTTACGTCGTCGAGGTGAAATAGTGTAGAAAGTTAAAACTTGTATAATACGAAACCTACCTACCTACCACACACCTCTAACCTCACCTTGAAGTATTATTATCGCCTCCTTTCCACAGAGAAAGTGGAGAAAGTAATAATTTCAGGGTTTTTATCAGATCTACTCAGAACCTTACAATTATAACACAAAACTTCTTTACATTTACTTGCATACTTCTCTCTTTAAGGACATGCAGCAGGAGAAACACTAATAGCGTGCAAATTATATAGGTGTAGATCTCTAATGGGAGCAAATCTGTTGCCAGCTCCGTTCGAAGTTATGAATAGAAGAAGAAGGGAGAGGAAAGTCGTTAAGGTGAAATCACATGGAGGGGACAGATTTAATGCCACAAGGATGGAGTAGCAGTAGTGTAGTAATTATCCCATTAAGAGTGTGGATAATGATCATTGGCTTTCTTATTGGATATTTGATACGACGGAGGACGAAGAGAGAGAAAGTCCGGTGGTGATCCAAAGAGTATTATTGGGAAGAAATGTTGTAATATTCATCGGATAAAAGTAAGCTTGGCCAAAGACCAACTATTAGAGAAGGAGGCTACACTCACAATGGGATTTGCGATACTTAGAAGATCATGCATCTATGGGTTAAAATAAAAGAGTAATAATGAAGAAGGGGAGGGGAGCTGAGGAGTCCTCTACGAGCTTTCTTCTTTCTCCAAGATGAGTTTACTTCTTGAAAAGAAAGTTCACTACGAAATCCCCTCCTTAAGGGAAAAAATAAAAGTTAGATTAGATTACACCCTCTGCACGTTCCTAATCTCCTAAAATAGGCAGTTTTTTCGAGGGAGCTAAAGTTAAAGCCAATATAGTAAGGAAAGGAGTCGCAAGAAGGACAGATGGATGGATGGACGGATGAAGTAGTCAGCATTGAGACAAATCAGATTGCTTTTAGAAACTGAACAACAGGACTTTTGGATCATGAGGGGTGTCCATCTGGTTCAGAGTTGTCAGTCAGTCAGGCCGCTGATGCTGCTGCTGGTCTTTTGATGCCTTTGATGCAAGAACACAGATACACGAGCAAGACTTGCAAGACACACCGATGACTGCGTGACTTGACCTGTGTCCTACATTGTTACCTAACTACTCAAAGATTCAGGGACCAGCAGGCACACTCTTCCTCCATCACCACATGGAAAAGTGAAGGAGTGTGCCAAACAAGCCTTCTTACCTAAGTACAAACACTCCCATCTGAAATTCCTTCTATACTTTCTCCTTCGTCTTATTGGCTTTATTAGAAAGAGATCCGTGGAGCAACGTGCTAGGAATTCGGACTCATTTTGACTCCTAATGGTTGGATGAATGTGTAGATGGATGGATTGAAGGAGCAGACAGGATACCAAAGGAGATGGGATTGTAGGTTAAGTTTCGGGTGTGATAGTTTCATTCTAACGAAAACAATGGTTCAGGTTGAAAGAGAGTTGAAAAAGCTGTCTTGGCTAATCCGTGATGACCAAAGGGGTTTTTCTCTCCAAATAATCCGTCCATTCCTGCCTCAAGCGTCAGTCAAGTCACCGTGTTGACTTCTCATGAGCTTATGACTTGCTTTCTCCAGCACTTTCTCTCATAAAATCAAAAACTCTCTCCTTCCTCCTTCTTCCTCTCGATCTCCACGTCCTGCCATTTAATAAGAAGAGCCATTATACCTCCAATGGTGACGGTATGGCCTCTTCTTCCTCACTCCAACTTTTGAATAAGACAGTCAGACAGACACACAAACACAGACGTATAGCAATCGAAGACTACTAAAAGGTGAATGTGGATGATACGATAGACACACACACACACACACACTCACCATACTTACTCACATCTCTTCAAGTCTGGTGGGTTACTTTCTTCCAAACTAGTGCTTCCACAACCCACCACATACATTATTCATATTCACATTTAGGCTTCCACAAAGTATCCTCTCCTCCTCCCTCTTCTTTCCTTTATTCTTCCTCTAAGTTCTCTAAGATGCTCCACCGTGCCTTTACCCTACATAGCGTTAGTGGCTTAGTGGATGAACAGATCAAAACCCAACTAAGGATGCAACTCACACCAATCATTCACATTCCTTGATAGCCACTCCATTTTGTCTGACTTTTCTCTGCCCGTGTGCCAGCACACTTTCCAAGGAAAAGTACTTATTCACCCATTCAAGGCTACCAATCGAGCCTTTCAATCCAATCCTAAACTGCCTTTTCATCCTCTAAATTAATTGAGCCTTCTTATCTTCCACATATCTCTGTATCTACGCTTTCTCCTCACAAAACACACACACTCTGTCCTTCCAAATGTAGGTGAAAACATCGTCGTTGCTCACCAGTCTTGTCAAAGAACCATTCACCTTCTTCTTTATTCCAAGATGAGTTCTTGTGTCTTGGCTTTTGCATCCAAAGGATATCGCTTCTCCACGCCTATTTCAATGGAATTCAATATCGTTTGTGTCTGTCCGTCAAGGCTACGCAGTTATAATTAATAATTACAAATGTGCATAAAGCATAATAATAATAAGAATATTGCGATTCCACATAGTTTGACATCGAATTCTATGAAAAGCTTGTTTGATCTTTAAGTATTCATTCGCGAAGATAGACATGTAAAAGTACCTAATTCAACATTCTAACATTTTGTATTATAATATGAACTTCGGATGAAATTGTTGCATTGGTCTCTTCCTCTGTGTTCATTTGATTTCACGGAATTATTTCATAATAATGTTCCTACAGAACGCACTTGCAGATATTGCCCTACCTGTGTAAGTTATCTAACCCATACACCCGGGCAGCGTCTCTATTCGTTGATATGATTGACGGAAGACTCTCGGTAACGAGTCCCAGATATTTTAGCATTTTGCATTGATGTAATACAAACTTAGATAATGGCTCCCGACAGCACTCTTGGGTTACATGTTCCACTTCGAACTATTTTAGGACAACGAATACGAACTAAGTTGTATACTTTGCGCTGTCTGCAACTCTTCTGTAAGCAGAAATTTGTCCAAAATAGCTGACTTGGCCCTTACACCATAAACCTATTATATATTTGCTATCTTATAGTCTACGCTTTTCTGTATCCTTACATAATATCCATGTACAGGGTTACGGTTACGGGGAATTATCTAATGATGTGTACCCAAGAATGAAGAAAGTTCAACAATTATGTATGAAAATAAGATTCGTGCATTTGATCGACAGTGGGATATTCCCATCGTTATGGACAGTTTATTCATTCAAAAGTCGATTTGGGAAACATCAAAGACACTTCAGCTGAGGGGCCAAAGAAAGTTGCTTCTGTAGATAACTTGCCGCACAAGTGAGTTACTCATTCATTTCTCCTAGACTCTCGTCGGTTTGTTTTCCTTGCGACAATTTATGCAGCTGCCCTACGGAAACTTTTCAGTTTTATGTAAATCATGGAATCCTCGACAGATGCCCGTTTATTCTGAAGGAAACCATGAGACGAGTTTGCTCAACATAGGAATATCTAGAAAACAGAAATTGGAAGGGAACCCAGCTGAACACATCTAACTGACCGAGTAGAAAGTATTTTTCCGATACACAAGCTTTTATATAACAATTATGTAACACGAAGAAAATGCAGTTAGTAACAGATTCTCTATAGACCTCGACAAAGCTTAAGGGTTGAAATGAAAGTAGACCAAAAGAAAGATCTTCAGATGACAATTGAGGATAGTCGACCCTCCCCTTTCAATCCATCCCGGATGTCGTGTCTGAAGCAGATCATCAATAAAGATCGCGTTTTTGGGACACCGAGTTTCCCTTCAGCCTTGCGTCAGAGATAGACATTAAAATTCCTCCTTTTCAAATCATCTGTCGCTCATTGTACTCCCGTTATTGTGCAATCCTTGGCCTTCTCTTCCCATTCTTACCATGTGTTCCTTGGGCATACTTATTTAAAGTAACGCCTACACTTCTGTTACTCACAAAATTAGATCGTCAGAGTTGATGACACGCCACTCATTTGGATTCGCCACACATACTTGCAACACAGACTTCCAGACTATCTCAAAAGTGGGAAAGAGCTTCACACCACATGCCGTGCTTATCTTAACCTTGGCTAACAATATCACGGGCACCGATGATTTGAAAATACGGGGTTAGCGCATATGAATATTGTGAATACTCCAAAAATGTCTAAACAGAACTGATAGCGCGAGATCTACTCCATGAAGCTGCTCTGTAGGTTGCATCACAGTATGAACTGCAGCAGACTGTCGTAAAACCAACTAGTATTTTTAGAACCGGAACCTTGAACAAATGAAAATATGAAGATGCAGCCAATCACATAAAAGGCCGTGAGTTCCAGAGACCCATTTGCAAATATTGAACAGATGCAAGATAAAGCAACTAGGCAAGTCAGTAAATAAAGTTATGTCTTGTCTTTTTCAATTTTTCAATACTGCTTGTTGTTTATACCGTGTATCATTCAAATCAAATTTAAAAGTGAAAAGTATTTGCTGTCGTAAACTTCAAATTCAATGCATGCGACAAAAAAAACCATGTCAAACTCAAAATGCATTTGATCCTAAACACGTTTCACAATGCACAAACACATCTGATTTTCATGTTCACCTTGTGCAGCAAAAGAACTAACAAAACTTTACAATTCTACTTTCCCTTTCACAATTTTCATTGTTCCATGGGCCATGATCTCCACTCATTCTCAGACTTCATAATGCCGTACGAAATGAAGTTTTCACAACTTCCCTTTCCACCTCGTCTACTTACCACTCACTCCTTTCTCCAGCCTGTCTCCCATATAAAAGGAAAACCACAAGGAAATCGTGAGAGTAATTTGTCTTTGTGCTGTCTAAGAACTTGGAAGTCTTCATGGGAGTCATCATCTCCAGTGTGAAGAGGAAAAATGTCTTTGCCTTAAAAGACACATCTATTCATCCCTCTCAAGGTCTTCTCTTCGACTACATGGAAATGAGGTGACACACCGAAGTGACAAACCGACACTTCTCCCTTCCAAACACTCCTACGCCTACCCATTATACCGTGTCACTTTAACTCAAACAAACTTTCATTGGTCCGTAGAAACAGAATAGTCGGAAGTAGTAAAATAGTCCCACACACACACACGCTACCCGTTCATCCTCAACGATATACACACACTCAAAACAAATAAACTATCCATTGTTCCTCTTGAGCACCCGCATCCACACATTCATTTATTATCATTCCCATCGTTATAAGTTGTGATGTAACAAAGTTAAGTACAGTTCAGGGCTTCAAGGCTGACTAACACTGACTAGTCTAAAGTCTAAACAAATTGCGACAGGTACATTTTAAATAATATTATATTTCTACCTCATTCATCATCTATTCACCACAATAATACAAATATTTCTTTAATCCCAAATCAGAGATTCCTCTTGACTAGCATTTATTAGTTCTTTCGGTTTCTTTGATGTGCACATTTTAAAAGTACTGCACGATGACGTGCGTGTGAGTGCAGAATTTAATGCGACAGTCTCAGCATTAATCTGGACTTATTCTTCGTTTGCATGCAAATTTGTCCCACTTGAGACTTTCTCCTTAAAGAAAGGATTAAAAAGGATGGAAGGTTCTCAAGACGCCTTCGCATTCCTCAGAGACACTCCTGCCTCCCTATACCGAGAGAGAGATACTCTGGTAGGTTTAATACGAGGACAAAAGTTCTTGCAAGTCTTGACTATCAATACGACCGAAATCGATGGTGTTCAAGAAACAATCTAAATCACTGTCAGCTGCAGAAGAAGAAGATTCCCCGTCAATTTTTTTCCCCTTGTGCCATTTCCCTTTGTTGTTGCTCTGACTAAGTTTTACATTCTCAGCGGTTCCACTTTGTTGACAGTGGTTGTGGGGATGAAGGTGGTTCTTCTTCCCCTGATGATGGCTTTGCTGAATGGGCTGGTGAAAGTTCGTCTGTCTCTGAGCAGGAAAAGACAACCGGCTCTGGTCATTTTTTGGCTTTTCTTGTGACTTCCCAATAAGTCCGTTCTTGGGGGTCGGTTGAGACGGGCTTTTTTGCAGACGATGTGTCCTCCATTCGTCAGGAACATGACGATCCACAAGAACTCCCAGTTTCTTTGATAGGAACTCTTCTCTCTTCACTATCGCTTCCTTTGGTAGCATCGCTGCTTCTTCTGGTTCTTCTTCAGTAACACTATTCCTCTTACTTCGGGAAGATGCAAGGAATGCTGTGCTTGGTTGCACCATAGGCCGACCAAAAGATTCCTCCATTTTGCTCCTCACATTAAAGGAACTTCCTCTTTTTAATGGATGAAATCCGGCGACAGCAGCGGAACTCACAGATTTTTGTAAAGGGTTGGATGTCATCGGAGGATTGTTTTTCTTTGCGTCTTCCTTAGCGAACCAGGCAGCTCCAATGTGAACTTTAATGTCGCGACCCTACAAAGAACAAGATGCACTATAGCTTTAGAATTTGCCTTGACTTATACCTGGAAATGATGAGGCAATTCCCCTCCAACGGTCTAATGATCATGAACAACCATTCAGGCTCACGTCTGGGATCTATTGAATAGAAAAATGCTCTATGAACTAATGAAAGAAGACTTACTGAATTGTAGAGATTTTTCTCTAGAAATTTGCATCGCTCTTTGAAGCCCGGATCTTGGTCTGGATTATGAAAAGGATTATTAAGCCTGGAAGGAGTAGGACAAGTAGGACTTGACGACCCACTATCATCCTCATCATTCTCTTGATCTTCCATCTTGTAATTGGAAGGCGAGGGGCAGTCATTAACATTCTGATACAGACTCTGAGGTCTAGCTGGTCTTAAATGGCGTCTTTCATTTGATAATAATGGATTCTCATCAGACTCTCCATTAGTGGAACAATCTGAATTTTGATTAATATGTTTCCCCAGAAAAGTGCTCACAATGTCCCCCAAAGGAGTCACCTTTGTCTTCCGAATCCTTAGTTGCATTTCTTCCAGTTCGGAGACGTCGTTCAGCAATCCGTTATTCGGAGAAAGTAGACCACTCACGGGAATCTGAGGTTTGCTTTGTGATGGAGCCAGGGGAAAGTGAGACGCTTTCCCGTTACTCCTGATTGCATGGCCATTCATGCCAGAAGATGTTTTTGTCTGCTGCTGCTGCTGGTGCATTTGTGTCAGTGAGAGTACCTTCTTTGGTAAATAATTGAGGTTCTTATAACCAACGTCAGATTTGGATCTCTTGAGTCTAAAAATTTCAATAGGATCAGTCTCCACAGAACGGTTCACTATTACTCGATCGCTGCCACCTCGACAGGCAGAAAACAACTCCCCCGGAGGGACTGGATTCAACTTCACCACAGGAATGTTTACGGAACTTGTTGACCTTTGTTGATTGTAATTGCTTTCAGTTTGCATTATTGACTCGAAGAATTGAGACTTCCTCCGTTCTCTCTTTGATTGAGCTTCTTCCTTTGCTTTTTTCTCCTTCAAGGACTCCTTCGCTTGGAGGAACTGCTTTATTGACAGACTGTGATGTAAAGCTGAGTTGTTTGGATACGACACGGTTATGTTCTTGTCATTACTTCTCTCTCTTTCTTCTCCCTTCTATCCAGGTGAACGAAATACATGAAATTGAGAAACATACATCTTAACATTTTAACAGCCTCTGTAAAATGCAGGGGATGATGTCCAAACACACTAACACACACCATAGGAGAGTGCGGGGGTTAGAAATGTCAGATGTCAGAATCTCGGCCACCCGAATTATTTATTAGGTAAAAGAATACGAACATCAACCCGCCTCGTTTCATCTTATCATACCTCCTCAGTTGTAGCCATACTTCTCGGAATTTCTCCTTTAAACGCGTGGTAGAATTGCGAAAGATAATGGATTACTCTGAGAGTGTCCTTTGGTGTCACTCTAATTGATTCCTCTGCAGTAATTACCTTCAGAAGAATAAAGTTCCGTCAAGAACACATAAGTACGAGATGGTTCAAATCACAAGAACATAAATATTCTCAGATCTCAGCGCACTGTGCCATGATTTAGCTTACCACAGGAATCGAATACTCCTCCTGGAGAACCTCAAATGCTAATTCATTTCCAGAACTCTTCTGTTCACTGAATTCCATGGGAAAGTCTACCAAATCAGGGCGGAAACGGTTTACCAGAGCGCACAGAGCGTTCCCATCATTCAGTATGTCAAGTAAAGTACGAATTTCAATGTTCGCTTCGCGTAGGTGCTCTTTGAACCATTTGAGAAGGACTTCCTCTGGTACTGCAATGGAAATCCAACAACAACACAGAGAAATCAATTTTGATTGAATTACAATTTCTCTTCTCCTTGTCTCAATGTCTGTCTATCATTTCATCGCAACGAACGGAGGTCCTACTCAGGGAGCAGCGTTGTGATGAGCAGAACTTTGACGTATATACGGGAAACACTAAACATCTCATACGATCCGAAGCCTCAGTAACCTAATATGCTGACAGTTACTTCCTATTCCTCCAACTTTTTCCTACAATACTTCCAACACTACATCAGAGTGGTAATTTAGAAAAAACTTCAGAACAACACTCGCTCATCCTCTCTATAGTTTTACCCAGCCGAAATTGAATTTGATAGCGTTTCATGTCGTAGCCTGACAGGAGGACTAATGACTTACCAATTCGATTACGTTTGGACTCTCTGATGGACATAAAAATATCATCTACTTTGACATCACAGTCATACAGCGACATGACTTGGCGTGGTCCAACTATTTTCGTATTAATGTTGGGGTAACGAGTGGCAGGATCAATTGCGTATTGATTGTGATCTTTGTTCAGATTCTCAGTGGTTGTTTGTCCGAGTAAACGATAGATTGATTCTCGTTCAGAAATCACTTCTAGAACGGATTTCAGGCCTTTTCCCCAACTCCTAGTCATCCAACCCGCATCAAAGGCTCCGAGAAAGCCTCGTGCCAATCCTGACCCAGTGGGCCAAAAAGGCTGTGGAAATGAAACAATTTTATAGAGAAAACCGTTTCACCAGAACCGGTGGAAGTGAATATATATATATACACACACAAGACTGGTATAAAATGAAATGATAGAGCCAGTTTTTCGCCGTATTGGTCTCCGATGGACTCACCTCCAATAAGGAATCTCCCGCAAGACTCGTGAGAAGTTTATGACCCTTTCTCTCAATAACTCTGCAAGCGTTTTCAGACGCATACATCGTTGTAAAGTCAAAGAGAGCGACGTCAGGTTCTCCACGATGATTTCTAGCGAACTGGAGATCAGGCAGTCGATTGTCTGTAGCAAAGACCACAGCTTGCATGGTGAATAGTTGGAGAGCCTCAGGATCCACATTTTCTGGGGATAAGAGTTGTTCCGGATCCGAGAAGTCCTTTATGACCAAACAAATGAAAGACAGGAGGCATTATATAACCAGCAACAGCAATCCACCTACTTAACCTCACTCTCTCCATCCGAAATCACCAACACTAACTAGTAACTGCAAACTAGTACTCCTGTCTTGAATGAAAAGTAGTTCGAGTTCTTCTACGAATCTCACTCTTCTTGGAAACGACGACATTCGAAATGTGTGTGGCTCCGTAAGTCATTCATACGTTCCTTTGAGAGATTTGAGACTGACAGGAGTATTAGTTCTCTGCATGAGTAACATGACTTTCCCTGTCGTAGTTTACCTGATAAATAACCCCTTTCTCCAGAAGACTCTGCTTCGTAGGCGTCATCACAAAGTAGTGCGTCTCATCTTTATAATAGACGATGTTCTCGAGAGCAATCCCCATCGCTTCATCCAGTTCCTGGAAAAACTGCTGCTTGAAAATATAGCTCACTCCACTAATTTCCTGAACCCTCGCTTCAGCCTCAGTGTGATTGTTGATGAAGTTGGCAGTGATAGCAATAGCTAACTTGGCCCTCAGGGCTTTTCTTCGAAATCCTGGCAAAGTGCTTCGCCTTCCATCTGCTCCGATTACCACGTCGAAATGAAAGTGAGCTACCGGATGCTCCTTCGGTGAGACAGATGCCTTCCACCCCAAATCATTCTCATCTTGAGGCTCAATGAGCTTTTCGAAGGACACACCCTCATGAACCTCCACTCCAAGAAGAAGAGCTATCTTCAGCAGGATGCATTGGAGTCGTCGTATACTTATGTGGTCAATCGACCCTGCACAGAACTTCCCGTAAAACTGCTTTGCCCCCAGGTTTCGCAAATCTGTGATTGTAAAGGGCCACAGATGAAGGACATTGTTTCGCGAAAAACTGTCTCGTTTTTCAATCACAACTGTTTTTGCTCCCAGCAGTTGACATTCGATGGCAGTCCTTAGCCCAATCGGGCCACCTCCAATGATCAGTACCTGAGGAAGTATTTACTTTTATGAATGTTTGTTTGTGCACTCAAGGGGAATTCCTGTGTCGCCCATGCTCTAGTTTCCACTATAGCTTGGACACACAGTTACACAGACACACTATTGCTTCCGGATATGAATATTCTATATTTCATTGCAACGTTTCCTACCCTCGTTTCATGACAGAATTTTCCTCTGCCGTAACTTGGATGCGACGCTTTTTTCTCCAGTTTGCTCCACAACTCATTTGCCCTCCAGGATGGCACTTTTGCCTGGATCAAAAATTCATGCATGAACATTAATCACTTTCATATGCAGCATGCAGTGAACCCATATTATGTAAGTACTGCAGCAATAGGACCGAACAGAGACAGAGAGACACCAACAGAGAAGGTCTCTTCGTCTCTATTGCTGCAGACTGCAAACCAGCAAATTATGGGATGCAAAAAAGAGATTCAAGACACTTTACCTTAAGCTTTGGGTAAAACTCTGGAAAATTGGTGGGACATAATTTACACACTTGGCACAGTTGCCTGTACTGACTTAACACTTCTTTCAATTTACTTGCGTTACAAAACTTATCGAAAATGTCACAGGCTAAAGCTTGATCGTAGCAATTCGTCCTGCGAGAAGACATTGTGTAATTCCGTGGTGTGGGCTGCGTTGGACTTCAGACTTGAAAGCTTGAAGAGCAATGTGGAAAAATCCTTTAGGAGTTTTGGTAGGCAACTCTCAAAGCAAAGAATAGAAACGAATCGAATTATTTCAGTCAGACTTGGGTGATTTGGACACTTTACAAAGTTTAAAAAGTCCGAGTCAGAGAGAGAGAGAGTCTTATTATTATGTAAGTAAAAAGATGACGATGCTATTTTATTATGTAACTTGCAGCGTATGAAACAGTTGAAAGAGTAAGTAAAGAGGTAGCTTGTCAGAAGAGATCTTTTTCGCACAATGCTGAATGCATACAACAGCAGTAATTGTTGTTGGGTGTAAAAAAGAGTGCTCTGGTGCAGAATTGCAGGATTAATGGGTAGGCAGGTGCTGTACAGTTTGAGACGGATGTACACGCGATTTAATAGTTTAGCGAATCATTTCTTTGTGAGCTAGGGCAGCGGAATTAATAACCACCATGAGAGATACGAATGATGAATGAATTGTTTTCGTAGCTAAGCTTCCACAGTGGTTTGGTGGTGTAAATGAGTCTCTGAATGTTTATTCGTGTAAGTCAAGCAAGCAAATGAAAGAGTCAAAGAGACCTCATTTCATTTCCTAGAGTTTAGGCAGCCAGAGCACAAGTTTTCAGAGCATTTTGCAGTGCGAGTTGAGATTGAAAGTTTGCCAAATACTCATAAATGGCAATCTAAACATCTTACTCTACAAGAATGGCTAGCAAGATTTGCTACGTATTTTTTGCCACCATTTAGATTCAATCCAATTCTGCAAATATAAATAGACTTCCTGAAAGGAAATAAGATTTGTATGATGTTAGCATACAAGGAGGATATGACTATGTAAGACTTCTGAGGATGCAGATGGAGTAAACAATCCTGGTGATGTTAAAGTGTTACGCTAGACACAATAATAATAATACGCATCCATACTACGTCCCAAGCAACTTGTAGAAAATTCATTGCTTGTTTATTATAAAACGGTTCAATGCACGATGCATTTCGATCTGTGTTAAGGCCACAAAACGGATGGATTACCCAGTTCATCTGCTCTGCTACTATATGTAACTAATTTCAATCTATCCTATATTCCTATATAATTTTGTTTAGGTGCGCTGTTACTAATGCAGGCACAAGTCTTACAGGCCTGTCTGGTTTCACTTCATCCGGTTCGACTTAGAACTTATTGCGAAACTAATCTAATTAAACAATTGATCTTCTGGCAAAGTAGAGAGACTTCGTGGCTTCACTATCGCTACCACTCACTCAAATAAAGGCGTAATTGCTTCAAACGCTTTAGTTGCACAACATATTAAATTTTCCTAAGCTAATACTCTACTCTTTATCTGAGGCCAGCTAACTATAGGCCAGAGTAATCTCATAAAATATAAGTGGATCAAGTACAAACCTAATTACAGTGTATCATAAACATAAATTAAAATCTAGTAACTTGACATTTCACCAATACAATACAAAAAAGTAAAACAATAAAAATACTACATTGAAATTACAAATCGTTGCTTTGTAAGATATTTTCATATCACAACAGGTATTGAAGAACAAGTTGTGAAATCCATGTTGTCAACTGTCAGTGCGTGTCACATGCGTTTAATAAAGCCTTCAGAGCTTTCGGAAAATCCGTCTTAAATATCTCCGTTCGTCTTTGGATCTCACTCTCCGAAAAGTCATGCCGTCTCATCCAATCTACAGGACAAAATAATACGCAAATTAGGTCGACTCGTATCAAAACTATCTGAATTTGTGTGGACAATTTTTTCGCTTTACCTTCATGATACTCTCGAGACTTTTTTCTGTACGCACTTTCGATTGCCTTTTTAGTAGCACCGGGCCACACGCCAATAAGTCTCCTATAACCGTCTAATGTGTTATACTCATTTTCAATATCTTGATCGTTGTTGTTGATGTTGTGATGCCAGGTTCTTTCCCGTCTATCCTCATACTCGACCTGAATTAAAAGGTCAGTAGTCAGTCATCAGCATTAATGTTTTTATAAGTGCAATACGAGACAATAAAAATACTGTGATTATCTAACCTCTGTCAGTTTCCGCCTAATCCATCTATATATCAAAACGCTTAATCCAACGCAAACTGTTATAGTCCACCCAATTTTACTGACAGCTGAATACGCACGTTCTAACGGTGCCAACACTTTCTTAACATACCATCCACCAATATTACGCTTCAAGACTATCGACGACTCATAAATCTCTGATAAAAAATCACCCCACGTAATATCCTTGATCAAGGTGATTGTATACCTACATTACGATTAGAAACACACAAAGTTAACACTTTCCACAAGAGGTCCAATTATTTATAATCTAATTATCTACTCACGGCTTAGGATAAGTATAATTTTTCAGTTTCGCAGCATCTTCTAAACTGACAATGGATATATTCATTTGAAATCCGTCCAGCAAATTCCAATCAGTCTTCCTTAACTCCACATCTCCGTCAGTCTTTATTGAATATGCCACAACTCCCGCATAGCCCTTAACTTTAGCTCTGGTCACCCTTGAATACCACGAGCATTTGTCGCTGTCCTTCAGCAGGATAACCCAATTGATTTTGTCTTGTCCATCGTCACTAACAGACTCCAAAGTGACAGATGGAGGGCTCTCCAAAGCGTCACACCCATCCTCTGGCTCAGCACTCACCAAACTCGTCTAGACACAAAATTGAAAAATAATATCTTGGAAATTCGAATCCTGGACGTGTTGAAACAGGAAACTCACCTTCCTGCCGGAGTAAAACGAGGAGGAAAAGATTTGTTCAAAAGGAACTTCAGCAACCTCTTTTCTGAGCACTTTGTGATGCACAAAGATGCCAGCCCGTGCCACCCACACTTCCCCAGCCACCCACAGCACAACCGTGACAAGCCACAACCTTCTCATTGTCCCTGCAGGTCTCGAATGTCTTGAGAGAACACTGCAATAAAGAAGAGCACCCAAAAATCATTTACTAATTTTGACACTAACAATAACCTTCCAGATACGAAGTCAACAAGTGCATTCACTGAACAACGTTTCGTACCATGAGATTGTATGAGATCCTCTGTGATGAGATCATTGCAATGAGCAGTGACTAACCCACATCACCACATTGACTCCGGATATCAAAGCTTAACATTAACTATCATTGCGATTTCGCTGTTTTAACCTTACTACAGAAACAACACCGAGAGAGTAGTCCTTAATTCAGTGTAAGTAAATACATGGATGCACTAATAGATACACATCGTCACTTTGTCGGAATGATATTACGTATTATTATGATGGACCATTTATTGTGGTACAACTTGCTTGTAAGTGGTA
>JAQGAD010001185.1:0-22539 GCA_034696625.1 Isotomurus palustris | reverse complement strand
CTAACCTAACCTAACCTAACCTAACCTAACCTAACCTAACCTAACCTAACCTAACCTAACCTAACCTAACCTAGTTTTTTATTTTTTTGTTCATCGGTTATTTTATTTACCTTTTTTTAATTTTCTGCATTAAACCTACCCGATTCTTGTCTAGGCATTAATTTAAAGTTACATTAACTTATACTCCGAATGTTTTTAATTTTAAAGGCGTCAAAGACATCAGCGTCATTCTCCGAATTCCAGGGTTTTGTTTGAACCAGAATCTTAAGTAAACCTAACCTACATGGGCTGATCCTGGTGTCACTAATCTCATGAAAATATAACCACATAACCTTTGTATAAACTTCGCCTATTTTTACGTTGCTACATCAGCATACGGGCGTTATACATTAGTTCCCTCGCTTCATGATGCCCGTACTTTAAACAACGAGTACATGGGTGTTTAAACATAAAAACAACATATCCCCTGCTGACAAGAGTGTATCGCAGTGGAACCTAACATCCTTCTTCGACAATGACCACTGTACAAACCGATCCGTACCTCATCCTAACTAAACTATTATCGATCAGTTCCCAACACCGACCCGATCAATGTGCGAAAATTATCGAATTGACATAAATTTGGTTGGAGAGCAGTTATGCTAAGTGATAACGTTTCAAAACTTGTAATATCTTAAATGTTGCAAAAGTAATCACTAAAAAAAACAAAATTTAAAAAAGCTCACTAATTATCCACAATTCTTGCAAAAGTGGAAAAAAAGGTAATAAACCAATGTTTTAGGTCAGTTTCAAAACCAATATTCGATCAGTTCAGACTATGAATTTAAAACTTAAATAGTTCGATCCGAAGCGTCCATTAACCCTCTTGAGATGACAACACAATCGTTACGAACCGAACTTCGTTTATGATCGGTTCGAAAAATCGGTTATGACAGTAAACTTCGATCAGCAACTGTTCGACGTGCAGTAATTTTACAAGTGTGGTTGTATGTACAAACTATCCTCCTCAAACTACTCGTTTGCAACATTGAGGCAAGTCTTTTGGCAGTCCCTATAATGGCAGCTTTCGGTGGTTGAGGTTAGGATATCTAATTTAATGTGCTAACCTCATCTTCTTCATCTACATTTAACGATTGCTTGCAGCCAACTGTCCATTATGCCGTTGTTATCAAAGTAACGACTTCACTTATGGCCGTTTCTGGTTCCTGCACTCTTAGGTTACAAACAAAACGTCATTTAACTCAAAAATTTTTATGCTCCATACTTTGTTCCCACACACCATTTTTTTCAAAAAGCCAGGCTCGTTATTAATCCGTTGCAAAATATTAATTGACTTCCGGCTCTATAACTTTACCAACACTAATTGATTCTTTTGGGCGTTTTTCAGCATTCACGTTTTTTGTTAGCATTTCTTTTTAATGCCAATTTAGACCAACCTAGGATGTGTTATTTTAAAGCAAATCTAAATGCTTACGATTTGTACGCTGCTCTGGTAGACAGAAAGATTTATCCGATAGCAGGGTTGTATATCCTCATACTCCGATAATTGGTGAAGCGGCGTCAACTTAAGGGCGTAAATAATATCAAGTTCCCGAGCCGTAAGGTTTGGTACTTTAACTATTGACTAAGCACCAGGAGAGACGTCTATGTAGAAATGTATCGCAAAACTACAACTAACTTTGAACTACATCACTGATTCCTGGACAAGCCTGCTCTGTGTAGAGAACACACGCCTGTTTTAACTATGGGACAACAATAATAAACGTAACTTTGCAATAACAAAAAATTCAAAACATGTACGCCTACCTAACCTAACCTAACCTAACTTGTTTTTTTTCCCTTCTTCTAACTTCAATTCCACAATTAAAAATCTAATACCCTGAGAAATTAGACTATTCACACCGAAATCTCAAACACTTCTATGGCAACTCCAGTCAATTGCTAGGGTCAAACCACGGGGTCGTAAATCCCACAGCCTCCGAAAGTCCTCTCAGCGTCAATTGTAGGGTTGTAAGTCCTAAATTCCCTGGCTAAGATTAGCTCGAATACTCTAGCAACTAACTAGCTCCATATGGAAGCATCTAGGTAAGAAATCCAGATCCAGATCAGATCAGCAGATCCCTGTGGCCTAGGTTCTCACCACACTGTATTGACGACAATTGTGGCTACTCCGAAATTAAGGGACAAGAACGCACGCGTTGCAACTCTTCGAAACTCCGTCTATTTCCTAAAACGGTCCGAATAACCAAACACAAACTCGTACAAACCAATCTCTTAATTTACCATTAACTATTGAATATTAACCGACTTAACTCACTGAAGTCTATGCTAACACTAAGAATAACATAACGGCTATTTTTCTCTTATGACCAGTTGGTCTATCCTCTAACACTAATAAAGATGCGTCGTGCGCGCACCAATGACAAATAGACAACCGACAAACTCCAACGTTTACCAGTCGACTCTACCCTTACACACAGGCGCATCGACACATACACAAATCCACTTCTACATAAATATCAGTTATTCCTAATTAATCATTCCATTAAACAAACATCAAATATATTACTTAAATTAGTAATTAAACATTAGCACAACACATGGTTATTTAAATTCGTCAATAAATGCTAATAAGTTCAGGAACTTGTAATGTAAAACAAAAAAAACTAGCCTCATAATGATACGACTTATGGAACTTTTACATTGTAAGGCTAGGCTCCCTTGCCTTCTCGCTATCTCTATGCATGTGAGGCGAGGCTTCTGTGCTCTGCCTACCCTCCTCTTGCTGCTGACCTTCTTGACGTCCCACAACTTCTAAACTACAACGGCCAAGCTCCCATTGTCATGACAAGCTTTCTTATCGGTGTAAAACTACAATTGCGCATCAATCAACAACCAATCGTAAAAGAGCAAAGAACAAGATCCAAACGTACTCACTTTTGCCCCCTCTATACAACATGGACATCCACTCGCATTCGTTTCGTTCTACCTTTAAAAATACAAAGTAGTAGGCTAGCCTCGTTAGCCGCTGCGTTACAATCGATACAGGACCTCATCGCCATTTTTTCCTAATTTAATCGTAACTTACTTACAGCATTCATCTTAAACTACAATTCGTCAGTACATAAAAATGAGGCAAGAAAATAAAACAACTTAAAGCCCGGATGACTTGGGCACCACATTACTAATATCCTCATGAAAAAGTGATTTAGCTCTGGCATCCAAAAAACAAACAAGAGTATTATAAGTGCAAATGTGCTCACTACTAGCTCTTAATATGAATATCCTACTAAATTAATCGAATGTAGGGATTCAACTTTGCAATGACGCATAAAAATAGCCAGGAACAAATCTAGCCTTATGACACTACGGACACAATTAAGGGTAGGTTCCTTGCGTCCTGCCATAAGGGCCGATATTATTTTTATGCTCCATACTTTGTTCCCACACATTATTTTTCCCAAAAAGCCAGGCTCGTTATCGAT
Organism: Isotomurus palustris; assembly: GCA_034696625.1. Lineage (NCBI taxonomy): Eukaryota > Metazoa > Arthropoda > Collembola > Entomobryomorpha > Isotomidae > Isotomurus > Isotomurus palustris. Next base: position 19,054 of record JAQGAD010001185.1, on the reverse strand, counting down.
CCGTTGCAAAATATTAACTGTCTTCTGGCCATAAAACTTTTTAACAACATTGATTGATCATTTTGGGTGTTTTTCAGCATTCAAGTTTTTTGTTAGCATTTCTTTTTAATGCCAATTTAGACCAACCTAGGGTGTGTTATTTTAAAGCAAATCTAAATGCTTACGATTTGTATGCTGCTCTGGTAGACGGAAAGATTTATCTGATAGCAGGGTTGTATATCCTCATACTCCGCTAATTGGTGAAGCGGCGTCAACTTAAGGGCGTAAATAATATTAAGTCCTGAGCCGTAAGGTTTGGTACTTTAACTATTGACTAAGAAGAAGCACCTGGAGAGACGTCTATGTAGAAATGTACCACAAAACTGCAACTAACTTTGAACTACATCACTGATTCCTGGACAAGCCTGCTCTGTGTAGAGAACACACGCCTGTCAACTATAGGACAACAATAATAAATGTAACTTTGCAATCGCAAAGCAAAAACCTTTAAAAACATGATGACACTGAGAAATTAGACTATTCACACCGAACTGTCATGCACTTTTAAGCTACAACGGCCAACCTCCCTTTCTTTCTACCAGCATCTTTGTAAAACTACAAAAATTTCGCATTAATCAATCCAACCAATCGTAAAAGAGCAACGAACAAGATCCAAACGTACTCGCTTTTGCCCCATCTATACAACATGGACGTCCACTCACATAAGTTAAGTTCTACCCTTAAAAATACAAAGTAGTAGGTTAGCCTCGTTGGCTCACTGCATTAGAATCGAATAAGGACGACAAACCTTATGGCAGCTCAGGTCAATTGCTAGGGTCAAACCACGGGGTCGTAAATCCCACAGCCTCCAAAAGTCCTCTCAGCGTCAATTGTAGGGTTGTAAGTCCTAAATTTCCTGGCTAAGATTAGCTCGAATACTCTAGCAAATAACTAGCTCCATATGGAAGCATCTAGGTAGGAAATCTAACCGACAAATCCTAAATAATTCAGTCGCAGATCCCTGTGGCCTAGGTTCTCACCACACTGTATTGACGACAATTGTGGCTACTCAATAAATGCTATGAGACAAGCTAAATGAAGTTGCTATTTCGAAACTATTTATTCTTATTAAATACCCGAAATCAAATATGCACCCGACAAATAACTTATCTCTAATTAATTGATGATTAACGGCTCCTAACCGAGATAATCCTCTGTGAATATTAATTTAGTGACTTTTCCTAATGAAGTCCAAACTAACACTATTTTACAAAGACCAACCGCCACACTTCGTTAGCTCATTTGGTCTATCCCTTAACACTAACAAAATGCGCATCATGCGCTAACCAATTATAAATGAGCAACCGACAACAATAAACGTTCGTCGACTTGACCACCAATCACACAGTCGTTCAATATTTACAACACTATGAGGCACGTCCTCACACACAATATACAATGGAACTTACAGATATTCCTAATTCCTTAATATTATCAACATAAATGTAAAACAACAATTACAATAATTTCTTCAGCTTATGATAATAACGTAAATAATTGATCATAGAATAAAATAACATAATGACTGTGGTGTTAAATCATATAGTGAATGGGGCCTTGCCTCATAACACTATTGCTTATGGGGACCTTAGGCTTGAGGTTAGGCATCCTCGCCTCCCTCCTTAGCTTCTTAGTTCTGTGGCTGGGCTTCGCAATTAATTGAATTCTGACTTGCCTCCTCTTCTTGCTGAATATCCTCCTCTTCTTGCTGAATATCCTGGCGTTCCCACAAACCTCATCGCCATTTTTTCCTAATTTAATCATAACTTACTTACAGCTTTCATCTAATACTACAATTCGTCAAAACATAACAATGAGGCAAGGAAAAAATTACTTAAAGTGCAGATGACTTGGGCACAACACTAGTAATATTCTCAGGAAACAGTGATTTAGCGCTGGCATCCAACAAACAAACAAAAATATTAGAAACGCAAACGTGCACACTACTTGCTCTAAATATGAATATCCTAGTAAATTAATCGAATGTAGGGATGCAACTCGTAGTGACACATATAAATAGCCAGGAACAAATCTAGCCTTACAACACAACGCACTCGTACGGTCAAGGGTAGGTTACTTGTGTCCCTAGCCTTCAGAAGGTCCAGCAATCCAGCCTAGGTGCATAACCGTTGAGTTTGTCTTTAGCTACTTCGCCCTGTATATCTCCAATACGTCGTCACAATCAACATCATCGGAATCGCCATTGAGTTGATATGGTATCTTCAGTCAAATTCAAGGGTCTATCCGAGAGGCATTATACCCTTCAGCTTGCAATACTCCTCTCAGCGTTTGTATTTGAGCGCTTCATCCTAAAATTCCTAGCTGAGGTTAAGCTGGAATACCTTGCTGCAATCAAACTTGGTACGATATATATCGAGTTCAATCATGGATATAAAACTGCAGTCTCCACTACATTGTATAAACGAAAAAGGTAACTCTAATGTTAAACTAATGAATCGACGAACGCTTTTAAATTCGAAATACCATAATTTTTTTAAAAGGGTAAATAACGAATGCTAACTCCATCAACTTATTCTCTGATTAATTGCGTATACATTGCAATGTATTCATGAACTAGACAATGTCAGACTTGGCTGAGGCTAGTCTCCTTGCAGCCCAGCCTCCTCACACATATCGAGGCAAGGCACGTTATTGATGATGTTGGTTGCATCGCCCTGCTTACCTTCACCAACATCCTGTATACATTATACGTCAATGCATGGTTACTTCCAAGTAATTTAAATAGCTATTGAGTTGATATGGCAATTTCGGTCAAATGCAAGTGTCTCAACATTTTATACCCTTCCCCCTCTAACAGTCGTATTAATTTCTGTATAAAAGTCCTTAAGCCAATATCCCTAGCTAAGGTTAGGCTGGATTATCATGCCGCAAACGTGCTCAATATGAAACATATGACATATACAGTTATATACTTAAATACTGTGCATAAAACATTCCAGGTACAACCACCCTGCACAGAAGACAACGTTGTTGAAACTGAAATTATGGAATCAACGAACGTATTAAAAAAATTGAAATACAAATTATTATTTAATTTATTACTACTTTTGTCTATTTCTTTACTAACAAGGATATCAACATTTCCCCATAATTTCAATGCAATAATTTTCAAATTAATATATGAGTGAACATGGCATCAAAGATAATGTGCAAAATTGCAATTAATACGCGCTGCTAGTTAGATAATATCAGTAAAAGTTTGCAACAACATAATTTCTTAAGCAAACAATTTCAAATCGGCTATAATTAAGAGACTTTCTTACGCTATAAGGCTAGGTTCCCTTGCTTTTTTTATCCACATATTTGTGAAAAGGCTTCCCAGTTCTGTTTAGCCTCTGTTTGTTGCGTATCTAAATAAAGTCCCTCATGAATCTAGTAATCAAATATAACGCTTAAAATAGCATAAAATTGCAATGAGGGTTTCACAAGTCTAAATTTATGTTAAGTAAGCCACATGATAAAGCTTACATTTACTAAATTATTTCAGGAAAAATACGCTACAAAAATTTCCTAACCTAACCTCACCTAATTCATACGTTTTTCACTAATGATTTATATTCTCTGGAAATGCATTAACCATCCTACTAACCTAGCTTCTTGCCTTAAAAGTACCGACGTACCAAGCACCCATCCCCAAACAAAACCTGTTTTAAACTTAACAGCGACTGCAAAATTTATATAATAACGCAATAAAGTTTGTGTCCAATAATTGATAATTAATTGCTGTAAAGCTTATTTCTTCAAAAATCACGTTAAATAGTTGACTTCAAGGGTCAGTGGGGCGCACGATTTAACCGAAACTTACACCAATACGCCAATAAACAAGTAAGAATGTTTTCAATATTAACTATCTAAGCCAGGAAAATTAAAAAAATCATTAAGTCTAAGCAAATGGATTAATAATCTAACTAATTACCCAAAAACAACTACGAACATTTCGTAGGTGTGGAGTTTTTTGACGTTGTGGCAACAAAAGCGGCTTTGATCGTTTGGAATTTGTCACGCGCAGCCGCCCTAATTTCCATCAAATCTTGCGTATTCATTTCCAATACTTTTGAAATTTCTTTTCCGAATTCATCCCCGACGATTAGTTCATCAATTGTGACTTTTGGGTCCTTATTCTTTATTTTTCCACACATATTTTGCCAGGCGTTCTTTAGTGAACTTCCCTGTCGAAGAATAAGCTCACGGCCGCTTCCAATTTTGCTCGGTGCGTTAAATTTTTTCTACAAAAAACCATAGCTTTTTTCAATTCTTTCCAATATGTTGTAGCAAATTTTTTACTGCATTACCTCCAGGGTGTCTGCCGCTGTCCACCCTAACTTGACTGCTTTATTTTTGCTCACCCCACTGCCCAGTGGATTATCCCAATTCGATTTTCTGAGGTGTTCAACCATCTCTGTTATGGACCATTCTAGAACGGCCCCGAGTTCGAAAACCACTAGCAACAAACGTCTTTTCTCTGTAGAGTTGAATGCTTTCTTTCGTGGACTGGCAGGTTGGCTACTTATATTTTAAAACGCAGTGCTTGTACAACAACTTTTAAAAGATTTATTTAAAATATAAATGTGTGTAGTGTTACCCTGTGACATCACTGCTATTATTATGTCTGTTAAAAGGAAAATGGGACATCCGGCTACGTTTGTTGCTAGTATTGTTGTCATCCGATTCATATGAATTCTATAAATATTCAAACGATAAAATTCAAAATAGATCATTTAAAACATACAAAAAATACCGATGTATATTTCTAAATATACTCGTACATACATCATGTAAATCATTTTCGGCTTTGGTTCGATCATACAACGCCACCTGATTAGAAGATGCCGCTGGTGACCTATTATTTCCACCTTTGATTAATTAAAAGATCCATGCTGATTTGAATATTATAAGTCAAAAAGTATTACTCAACGCCAGAGATAATTTGCCTGCTTGGATGTTTCCCGGCAGCGTCGTATTTGGTAGTAAGAATCTGTTTTAAATCTTCTCCAAATGGGTCGAAATTTAAGTTAACACCTTTAACACCCGTTCCTAATTTACCCACGCCGCTCTGCTTAAAAAATATGCCAAGTTGCACATTTTATTACAATAAAGATTCATATTTTATATTTTGAACAAATTTGCCTTACATCTTCCGACATTATTCCGATTGCGAAGTAAGCTGAGACTCTCGCCCGTCTACAAAAAACATAATCCGAAACTGCGCCATATAACTCAATAATCAATATATAACTTGAAGTGATTTTTGATACATTTATTAGCAAAACGATACAATCTAATTTGATAGATTTGCATTTCACGTTGAATAAATCATTTTAATGGAGTACTTTTTGAAGCCAGTTTTGGATTTTATGGAAGGCAGTAACTCCTGGTTACTCAGTCTTGCTATGTGGAACGGACTTACTTGTACTTACTGTAGTACACTTATTAAGTGTGATTGATTCCGCCAGTGCAATATTGAATGGTTTCGTTACTAAGAGCGAAGAAGCAAAAGGTCCTGTACGCTTATTGAGAGTCTAGGGTGTGACCTAAACTCTAGGATGATGCGTTCCGTAGTTCACAACTCACAGTAGTTAGCAGTAAATATAATGCCATTCTGTCACATTCACAAAACTACAAATGAAGATATTGAGTAAGTTTTCAACACACCAATTATAAAGTAGAAGTTGCCCGTTTTGTTCTTATTAGCAATTTTGTATCGAAGATTTACAGGTGTGAAGTGGGTCTATTCCCCAGGAATGTTTGCTATTCCATGCTGACAACAAACCTTTACACAGGTTAGGTTAGGTATACCTTAAGAGTATACAATAATAGTTTTGCTTTGCCTTTGAGCAAGACCGACAAAAATCAAACCAAACAGTGACATAGTGGCAAGGGAAGGAACTTGGTGAAAAAACGTGACAATAAAGGAGGGTAGCTTTGTAGCCTGACGTTAGAATACAAACTGAATAATATTATTAAGGAGTAATGAGAGCCTAGCGTTTAAACGTATGACATGCTTAGACGCTGCAACATTAAGAGGCAATTTCTAGTAAGATTTGGACAATATAAACCTGCCAAGGATTCGCACTGCATAACATACCAAAAACCAGTCAGCACCATTTTAATACCACACACGCTTTCATTAAATTGTCTATAATCTTCCAACCTGCCACTGTTATGGTCATAAATAAGGATAGAGGTAGGGTTAGGTAAGGCTACTATAAACTGTTTCTATATACAACCAAACTGCGCATAAACGTTGTGGGAAGGTCAAGAACGTTAAGCATTTGGAAATGTAGAAGCATAGTCTCAGTTAGCTTGTATGCCCTCAATTCGAGGGAAAATTTTAACTGTAACAACTCAACGGCGAGCTTGATTCAAAGCAAATGCATTTTAGTGCTAGGCTTAACACTAATAAGAAATGCAGAATTTCACAATGCAGGATCTGCAGAGTAGTGATGGCGCCAAGTAACAATGCAGGATTATTGCAAAAACTGCACAACCATTGCATAATTACATTTGCTTTTATGAATACGACACAAACTTTTGTTCATTTTGCTGGTCAATTAACTTGAAATGTATGCGATTATAAAGATATAAAAAAATTGAAGGCTAGGTTAGGTTAGGTTAGGTCCTAATCTATTAGTAATATTATTAGTTTTGTATCTTAAGAAAGCCAAATGTACATGGAAAGATAAGAACATGATCAATAGCATGAAGAATTAATTCATATAGAACTAAATGCTAACAGTTTATTCAATTAATAACCAAGAAATAATTAAGGAAAGTGGAACTGCACCTCATCAAACCATTTTCAAGTAAAATTTAACAACAAAAAAATCAAGGCAACGTATAATCAATAGTTTGGTTGCGTTCAAGAATTTTGTTAGCAAATTAATGTTTCTATTTTATCATTTCGCTTAAACTACAGTTTTTGATGTTATTACGCTTAGTAAATTAATAACGCTTCTGTACATTCCATTATTAAAGACGACATATACACAACAAGATGCGAATAAATTTTCTTGAAATTAATAGACTTAAAATAACTAAAAATCAGAAGGTTGAAAGGTCCCTTGTACATAAATAAAATACAACAATGTATTGCTCATTTCGCTACCTTCGTGGGCGTTGAAACTCTGGATGTCCTTTCCATGAACGCAGCTTTGATTTCTTCGAACTTTTTACCAGCAGCCAATCTTATTACACTTAATTCTTCTGTATCAATTTCCAATGCTTTAGAAACCTTTTTGACAAAATCCTCACCGGTGATCAACTCATGCATTAAGACTGCCGTTTCTTTCAGTTTTGTTTTTCCACACATTGACTGCCACGTGTTCTTAAGTGAACATCCTGGTCGAGAAAGTTTGTCCTGGCCGCTCACTTTTTTATTGTATTCAGAAAATTTTTTCTGCAAACATGTAAATTAAATTGTGTTAACTAATTTTCCTTTGCGTCAAATGCGTAACATCAATTTTTGTACTACTGTACCAAAAGCGTATCTTCCGCTGTCCATCCAAATTTTTCTGCACTCTTTAAGCTCACCCCACTACCCAATGCAGTATCCCAATTGGAGCTCCTGAGATGAACCACTAAATCTGTGAATGACCACTCTAAAACTGCCCCGAGTTCCAGTACCACGAGCAGGACATATCTTCTCTCCGGAAGTGTGAAGGCTTTCTTAGCAGGACTGGATGCGTGGTTTTCAAAAAAATGTTTTACCTAAATTTCTTATTATTTAGAAGGTTTGGAGGGTTACCTAGATTTATGATTATATATTTGCGACTGATAACCGGGCTGCCACCCATGCGACCTAGGTTGTTTTTTTTTCGACTCATCGCACGATTCCTGCAATCATGATATATAGTTTTTTGTTTTAAATTTAATATTGGTTAGGTTAGGTTAGGTTAGGTTAGGTTAGGTAAGGCATACGTCGCCAGACGCACTGTCAGTCTTGGGTAGAAGATCGTTCTGCACTATAGCCTGTTTCTGTCTTGAAGTTTCTTCTTGTGCCCTATTATTTGAACTTAAGCTTTACTACATCGAAATTAAATGGTTTGCATATTAATAAATTTGTACTGTTTTATACTATTACCCTACACCTACGGGAATTACCCCCCCCGACGTACTCGGCCCGGAGCCCAATGGTGTTATTGGAGTCTTATTAAAGTTCTGTATCATGTAATTCAGAAAACAAATGTAACACAGACTATTGGATAAGCTTTTCAATAAACACGGCACAAACCTCTTGGATGAATGGCTTAAGATCTGCTAGAAAAGGGTCGTTGTATTTCTCTGCGGGTCCAGCTGTGGTGTTGTTTAATCCTGTCCGCTAAACAAGAAATAATGAGAAAATTGGTAACAAATAGTATTTTGTACTGAATATATTAAATAAACTCCACTTACTTCCGCCATAATCCTGATTGTCCTGCAATAAAAAATTTCCAATAAGTTTACTGCTTTGTAATTATGAACTTGGTTTGTGGCCAATCAATTATTCAATTATCCACTAGCAAGCATTGCTCTCACAATTATTGATGAATAGCACATGCAACATAATAATATGTGCATTGAAAACGTCAGCTTGCAGATTAGTAATGTTTTAGGCTAGGAACAAATCAAACTTCCAGTTTTCAGTTTACAAATTCATAATAATAATCTGACTAAAAGACTTCGTCGCTGAATAAATTTATAATAGGTAATTGTTCATAAGGCAATCTGCGTCACGTTATAATCCTATAACTCAACCTAATGCAACTTGCGATGATTGCACTCGCTTGAAACGGTTTTCGTTCTTAACCCATCAATGAATTGGACAGCAAATAGAGTGCTACATGCTTGTAATACGTTAAATCAATTACAGGAAATTTCAGTCTTAAACCGAAATGACCCTTTTCTCACAAATATGAGTTTATTAGAGGGTTAGGTTAGCTGGTTTTACCTTTGTCTTAGATTGTTTTTGAATTTCTTCAAGCATATAATATTTTACGATTGCTAGAAACACCATAGAAGGAAGGAAGCTTTTCAGTCTACATATATCTTGATTACTTAATGAGAATACTTGAAAATACTGTAATATATTACCTTGAACTAAAATAAATTTATTTAGGTTCATAGCTAAATATATTTCCTTCTAAACCATTTAACCACGAAAGGTTGCTATTTAATTAAACAAAGATCAATGGCAAAGTTAACTTACTTTTAAAAAGTGTTGCTAATAGAAATTGACGGTTAATTTGCTGAAAGTGCAAATTATAATTCACAGTCTTTATACGATGAGAGGATATATTCCACAAGAACTTATTTCATTTTAACCAGAAGCAACTTGTATGCTTGCAGCGGATGTTTTGCGAGTGACAAGTCGAATCCGTGGGATTGTATATTCTAAAGAAAACAAGACATTTTAGTATCAAGTTTTTACCAAAGATGGGAATATATGTAAAGCACTAGCCGCCATACGGCGTCATATTCTTTGCCTAGCTCACACAAGAAGCTTGCCTGCATTAAAAGTGGTACACACGAAACGGGACGATTTTGTAACATTGAAGTCCTGAATCTGCCAATCACCAAGCAGTGCTTGCATATTACACACTGTAGTGCAACCTGTACACTTTTATTTGTTTTCTATTACCATGCGGTGGGTCTCATCCTCAGTAAGTACTATATTCCAAAAAATACTTCAATATCATGTGTGTGCACGATGATGAAACACAAGCATTGACCAGTAAGCAACCCACAAAATGATAAACTGAGAATACCAAACAAGAAGCACGCAAAGGTTTAAGCATATCCTCACTTAAACGAACATTCAGGGTAAGGAAATCAGGGTAGCCTGATCCTTAAAACGAAGACTGTCACATAAACAGCAGCAATTCGAGGCTATTTCAAAGGACAAATATTCAGTAAACACATTTATAATTACAGTAATCAACCAGTTTGCTAATTATATCCCTTATGCCTTTTGTGTCCTGCGTGCAAGCACACCCACATTTATGCGATTAAAAGGATTTTTGTTTCAGATTTTCAAAATACTATACATTGGCCTCCACGCTAAGGCGCTGTATTTTCGTCCCCTTGAATTTTGATCAATGCTACGTACCTGTTTAAGCTATTAGATTAAAAACTAATGCAGAGTGATGCACGCAAAGCCTGAATGCAGCTGGTGAATAAATTGCAAATGGTTGTCCTGGAAACCTAATGAAAATGTGTGATGGCCTTCCATGAATAATAAGTTTCACAGCTAAAATTAGCAATAGAATTAGCAGACGTATTTCTCAAAACCAGTGGATGAAGGAAATGTCACATTTAGTCTGAGTTTCGGATCACATAATAATTATCAACAATTAATACCCAATGCACTAAAAACCAAAGCCTGAATATTCATAATATGCGCATAAGTTTTAAACAACCATAAAATGTGTACGTATATCCCAATATATTTGTTTTTTATTTCCAAGACTTCCTGGTCCGGTAAAACCCATAGTTTCAATTGCTTAATGCTTAGATAATTCTATATACATGCACTAAAATATTACATATGATTATAAAGCACTCAGAATGCTTTATATATGTAGGCACAAATATTATATAAAATAATGTGGAAGAAACTCAAATAAATTAAAAAATATAAACACCCCTCAGCAGTCAAGCAGTCTCCCCTCATAACCCTCAGTTGTCAAAAAGCTCATCCGCTTTCCTTTTCTTTGGAGTTCTTGTTGTTGCTTTAAGAAACTTTCCGGCGATGACTTTGATTCTCTGACAAACGGTTAGAGATAATTTCTTGACGTCACTTGAATCCATTTCCAAAGCGATTCCGAATTGTCTGGCAGAATCCTTGCTGACCTGCATTTCTGTGGAATCGAGGAACGAGTCAACAGAGAATAAAGTTCGTGAAATCTGTTGCCATTGGTTTTTTAACGAGCTTCCAACACGGCTGAACTGGTTACCACCATTTTTCGAAGCAAAAACTTTGTTAAACTTTAACTGCAAAAACATCGATTGTATGTAACACATTTCCAGCATTGATGTAACAATTTAAGCACAGCTTACTAAACCGACTTACCATGAGGCTGTCTCCAACTGTCCATCCTAACTCTTCAGCTTTGGCTTTATTCACGCATAAATCTAGTGGCTTTTCCCAATGAGTGTGACGAAGATGTTCTATTAAAGTCTCGAAATCCCATTCTAATGCCGCCCCCAACTCCAGTATTACAAGAACCAAAATCCTTTTCTCTGAATATGTGTATTTTTTAACACGTGCGACAGGCCGTTTCCTTCGATACCTAATTCGATAATCCAGAAGTTATGAAGTTGTTGGGTTGGCAGAAAATGAACCAAAACGCTGCACATTGAACATTCTTACCCAGATTCATGGTTGACAGTATGGTTTGTGGCAGTTAAATGTTTATGAACTTTTAAGCGTTTCAAATTTCTGTGATCCATGGATTAGTCCTGGAATCCGATAAACTGTAGTCAATTTGGATAGGTATAATTAACTCGCTGTGATGTTTTATATTGAAATCTTAAAAGCCTAAACCTAGTCGAAGGATCCAGAAGTATCTCTGGTGTTCATTTTCTGAGCACAACCTACAAAAAATTAACCACTTAGTGACTGGCACCTGCGATAAAAAATATTGTGTTTGTATTTGGTTATCAGGGTAGGATTTTCTCACTGGAACATATTACATTGGTCTCACTGTGTAATTCGTAAGTAAAGGTACAATCCAATTTGCTGATATGCATATTGACTATTGACTGTTACTAAATATCTTTGACTGAATTTATGTGCAAGACAAAAACTTAAATTTTTGTGAATAAGCTTTGACATTTAATTGTAACTTTTGGAGTCCAACCTCCAGACTATGAGAAACAGCCTTCGTGATATTTTTGGTTGTGATATTTCATTTAAGCCTATATGCATAATCCTCATTAGCGTGCCAAATATTGTATATCAATGTGATGATGCTGCTTCTGGTGTGTTGTTTATTCCCAACCAATCCATGTTCGATTGCAGCAAACGTTATTGAATTTATTTAAGTAATATTTGGAGAAATAACAATTGAAATTCCGGTGGAAATGTTTGTCGCACATTCAGTGTGGTGTGGTACATAACCTAAATTTATCGAAAAAAATTCCACGCTAGGATTAAAACAATTTCTGCATAAATAATTTCATGACAGCACAGCATTCATTCGAGTCCTCAAAATGTACTACAGTCCTACAGCAACTTTGTTTACTAGTCTTGGTTTTGGATTTTGTTTTTAATACAAATGTTTTGCACATAGGTAATTGCTTCCAGCATATCCCTGCTTGCGTTCACTGGGTTGAACTCGAAATCTTGAAGCGAAGCAACAAGATTTTGTCTATAACCGAGAGAGCGAATTCCTTGTGGTGTGACCTATTCCACAAGCGTGAATTGACAATACATTAAGTTAGGTTAGGTAGATAACTGGTACACAGTATGAGTTATGGTTCAAAGCATTCACCTCAGGTGTACAGCAGTCCAAACAAATTTTTTTCAACAATTTTCTGCTCAGAATTTCTAGAGCTCTATCTGTAAAGAAGCATTCGGTGCATCTACTTTTTGTCTTCAATTCGAAAGTTTGCAAAGCTAAACGAAAGGGAAAACATATCATTTGAATTAAAGAATAACTATGTTGATAAACGAAGCTTAGTTAAAATTTGATTCACTAACATTCGATTCCGAGGAAATGTGAGCCACCTGCTTCCTCTCCGATGATGAAACTTTCATCAGTAATTTCTACGGTTTTCAAAGAAACTGAACTTACTCTTGAAGATTTTAATGCAAAAAATAGAAGACTGAGCTCCAAAGGCGACAAAGAAACTTCGATTTTAAGTTTTTTGAGGCAACTGAATCCATCCAATAATTTCCACACAGAAGGTACCGGAGAATACCAAGTAGGCTTCGAAATAGCAACGCTTAATTCTTCGAGATTTGGACAGGTCGAGGGGTTAATCTGACCCACAATGCTGGACATAACAGCATGTTCTTCAGTTCGATCTATCTTCATGTAGCTTAGTTTTAATGAAAACTTTATATAAACTCTTTGTAAGCTGCTATGCAAGTGGTTTGAATGTTCAGGATTGATCCATCTTCGGCTTTCATGGACTCCGGGTCGATAAACGATACTTAAAGTTTTCAAATTAGGAAGACTGCTGCCGTTTAAGTACGGATGGTAGCCATGTAGGTTTACCAGTAGCTTTAGAAAATCGCACACCAATTGCTTGTTTAAAATAGCTTCCATTTCATGCAGGAAGTCTGCTGACATTTTCGTAATTGAGACGCCAAGGTAAGTGGCACTCATAGTGAACTCTTTGATTTGATTTGGTCTGTTGCAGCTTGTAGAATCAAATAATTCTGAGTCCAGGATATCCAGCAATTTCAATTTTCTTGTGTTCTTAGTGTTTAGATATCTCATTTTCAGGTGGGATGTTATTGTTTGGAGAAACTTTACTCTGCTTTCGTTGTTTTTATCCCATTCGTAGATTCTGATGGTTTCTGGCAAAAAGTCTGGGGCAAGGAAGATTTCCATGGCCACATAATCGGACGACCAAACAGACGTAAATTCGGTCACACTCCTCAGTCCAACTGGGAGGTTCTTGTACATTTTTAGGTTCGGGATACATATCACCTCTTCCACCCACAAGAAACTTAGCATGGGGAAGGAGTCAAAAAACCTGTAACTCCCTGGTGTGTTTGCCCCAAAGAAGTAACTCAATTTAATATTTGTTATACTGGACAGGCTTCTTTCAGCATGCATTTCCCAATTAAGTTCAAAGCATCTCTTTGCTTCATCTAGTTCAACTGATAGGTCTAAATCATCTGTTAAGTACTCTGGTGGCGATGATGTCAATGCTTCTGCTTCAGTAAAACTCGTGATGAATGTTTGCAAGCCTGATTTTACGCGAGGAAGACGCAAATATTTTAATACAGAGTCATTCATCTGATGACATGTTAGCCTTAGAGAAAGAACGTCTCCAATATAAAGGTTGTCGAGAACTTTATGGAAAACCTATAGAACCAACATAAAAAGAATTGCATTAATAATAATTCTAATCAAAGATAATCGTGAATACAAATTCAGGCTACAAACGTTGGCAGGCAGCTCCATGTTTGTAATTACTGAAATTCGTCTCATATATCCTAAAGGCAGACTCATGAATTCCTGATAGACACCACCACACCACTGTAAAAATAAATATTATGATCCATTTATTCAGCATTTGCGAAGTAAAAGTGAATTCGTGTCGGAAAAATGCACTTTTTTATTATTATGCAGTTACTTCATGCATTTTAATGAAAAATATGGCTCAATTTATTAAAATATACAACATGGAATAAAATCAACACGCGAATGTGTGCGCATGATTACACCTCTGTAGCGTACAAATGGACGTACTTTAAAATTAGATGCTTACACCAGTACACACTTAATTGAGGATTACTAAACTGTTCGTTTTAATCAAGGTCCTGCTAAATGGCAAATGAATGGCGGTCGGTTTTTCTAGGCACGCACGTTAAAACGGCACGTTAGAGATTTTCCTGTTAACCTACGATCAAAATATTCTAAATATCAATAGGGTCTATTTAAAGTGTAGACGTGAATTCGACTTCCAAATTTTTAAATTGTTAGGTTAGGTTATTAAAAAAGCCTGCTTTTGTTACTGATTTCTTGATTATCGCTCTATCCTCATAGTGTCTTGCTACTCCGCTTTAAGACAAATCAATTGTTCCATCGAATAAAAACTAGCCTCAAGGCTTAAACAAACGTCCGGAATGCTCCTGCTTTTGCGGCGAAGCTTCGAAGACTCCTCTTATCTAAGGTTATCAAGATAGATGTAGTTAATTATAACAGGAAAGTATTGACCCCCATACCATCTAGGCTTGATTGTTTAAAAATGAAACTTAAAGGTAAAAAACATTCAGCCCCTTTGTTCATTAGCTCCTACTTGGATAGGCTACTAATATGATTCAAGCAAGCATGACCACATGCACAAAAAGCAAGCAGACAAATAAATTATAATTATAACTTACCTTTCGGCACTTAGTGTAGTGAGGGCACCGTCGTTAACGATTAAGGTCTTCAATTTCCAATTTATAAAACTCTGTCACAGGACAAGGACGTTGAAGTGACAAAGAATAAAATCCTAAAAAAAAACACTGAGAAAATATTTTCCCCAAAACTATTCGTCATTATGACGATAGTACGGAACGAATACCATCTTGTTGTGTAAACCAACCAGGACAACCCCTCTGGTTGCTTTTAGTTTGATTTAGGTCGTCTGTGCAAGATGCAGCATACATTATCTACAGTCTGATCGAGTTCTACACTCACAGTTAATCTGCTCATGCGCTCGATGTTTACTGGACTCCTTTCCTTGTTCAACACCGCGAATTTGATTTTTTGCTTGAAGGGCTGCAATACGAAACCTAAACCTAAATTGAAGCTCGTGAACAGTTTTCTTGAATCACGTTTGCGGGGACGCCAGGCTACTATTGTGGTTTACAAAAGCAAACGCGATTACTAATTACATAATAATGTGTTTGTGTTGCGACCAGTAATTGTTTTGTAGTACTTCATAGCTGCCTGTCTACCTACACAAAAATTCAAAAACGGTTCTAAACGTTCTCCGGTTTACTCTTCATTCCGTTGGTTGTGCATTTGCATTGATCTATAGCCGAATTCTGAAGGAAGTAATTTTCCAAAGAAAACTAAATCATTCCACTACATACACTGACGGATGTACAGGGTGAGTCTTCTCATTGTACTGCCTATTTTAAACGCAATAGCACACGAACTACACTATGACATTTGATGTAATTAAGTTTGTTTGGCTTACATAGCGATTAGTAATTGTATTGCAATCGATTTGGAACTTCCAAAGTACGAGGGTCCAAATCAAGAATTTAAAATTGGAGAAAACCTTTTAAAATTTTGTTTCTTTGTCAATTTTTATTTTTCACAAATTTCTGTCGTCCGTGCGACTGCTGTTAATGAAATTTGATTTTAAATTGAAATTGAACCGCTAAAACCAGAAATTCCGGCATTAAATATCCAATTGAAGGTAACTCTGAGCATAAAAATGATCAAAAAACGGCATTTCCGGTCGTTTTCAAGATCTGACCCCTAATGGACTTGGACACTTTAAAAAAGTTTCCAGACTTTATATCACATTTTCTAAACGCTTTTGTAACAAAATAAACTTAATTTCATGAATTTCTTTACAGTATTTCTTGTGCTATTGCGTTTCAAATAGGCAGTACAATGAGCAGACTCACCCTGTATAACCCAGAAACCTACATGATCATAATTAACATGGGCTGTTATATATCAAAGGCAGACTGAATGACACTGAATGAGTTGGTATACAATTTAGTATAACAAACTTGAACTGGGAACAAAGATACGTAATGGTTTCAAAAACGTGTATGAAGAAAACTTCCCTATCTATGAAAAAATCGCTTCGTCTCCTGGACGACTGGAGAGACAGACATTCAAAAAAATCCCATAATGAAATGTTCCCTTCTTTTCACTTTTCAAGAAACTAAACGAACAGCTTTCTTCTGTACCGACCAAAAGAATTAGATTCGAAATCGTGCGCTAAACAAAAAAAAATGTAGAACCAACATTTTCACGTAGTTTGCCGGCATGCATTCATATAAAAAAGTGTATACCATAGACATATCCACATACAACGTATTTATTTATAAAAATCATGTAGTATTCAAAACAACAGCAGAAGTTATACGATTGATACTAATTAGTATCATTGATAAATAAGCATTCGACCAGCTGGATTGCTAATTGGTTTTTACACTACACACCGGTGCAAATTAAAATATAGTAAATGTAACACAGCCTTACAATATTACTGTTAATATTCATTGCTCCTATTCTCGAGTCTAGGCTCCTTTGTCTCTTTTGTTGTCCATGTACGCTTGAAAAGAGGCTTCCAAATTAGTTGCACCTTTATGCAGTTGAAAAAACCTTGCTAGGTGCATTATCCAAAAGCTTGAAAGCGGAATTAAAATTTACCAGATAGACAGGAATTTGTGCAAAAAAGTACTATTTTATAATTCATTATTGTGATTTGTGAATTAATCTGCTAAAATGATTTTATTATATCTAACTAAATATACCGTTAGAAAAACAGTTTGTTCCTTTAAATTCTACTTGGTTGATTTCTCAGTTTATAAAGGATTCGCCTATTCAATTCCTGCCAGATTAATTGTACAGCAAAGCAATGCTGTGAAACACCAAAGTGATGGATATGCAAGGATATTGATCTAAAACAAAGTCACAAATTATAGTGAGACTTATGCTAGCGTTTCCAGCAAAGAAAATAAAAAATAACCTACCGGAAAGAAGGAATCCAGGAAGGATGATACGAAAAGAAAGGAAGCATTGGCAAAAAGTATTAACAGTGTCGCATACAGCTCCTACAAGCATAGATTTCTCTCTATATATATAAATGTAGATTATGAATTCGTTGAAAGTTTAGTTACCAATCTGCTGCTCATACAAACTTGGACTCGCGTAACCAGGCAGATCGCAATACTGGCAGCAACATTGCATGCAACCATTGTTTTATGTTGAAGTAGTTCCGTGTCGTTCTCGAAAAGCAAGAAAATTCCAGCAATCTACAATCAGATGATAACACAACAGTAATAATTAGCAAGAACTAATATATAAAGGTGTCACCTAACTAAGAATTAACCTTACCAAAATACAAAGCCGGAGAAATTCGTTTCCTACTGCAACGCAAGTCAGCAAAACAGTCTTGAACATGTCCAGCCTGACAGAACAATTTTCGAGCGGGATGTCATCCACCATCCTTGGGTACAATCTTGTCCTTGCAATCCCTTAACATAGAATTCAAGACATGGTATTATTCAACTTTAAAACTCACAGGTTGTTTTCATCTTGAACTAAAATACATAATTGATATCTTATAAAAGTCTAAGTATAAATATCGTTAACCAGGGTTTTGAATCTTGTGAGCAACGTAATCTCCATTATTTCCCACTTGACCAATGGAAACGCTCCCAGATGTAGGCTGTCCAGACATATCCAAGTACGTAGCTTCCATACCTCGGGTTCAAAAAAATATACCACTAAAAATCCTCACTAAATTAATGCTTGCTTAAGCTTACCAGTAATGCAAGCAACGTGGGCATACTCGTAATAGTGTTAGGCATCAAAAGGGCCAAAATTAGCTTAAAATAAATTAAAAGTCGCCGGTTGTCGTAAGTCATATTCATGCTTTTCCAAAACTTTCTGATTCAAAGTATATGAACCAAACAAAAGCTGTCAACGCCTGACTTGATTTTGAGAAAATGGAATTGAACTAAATTCGAGTATGAATCGACAATAAAATGGATTTGAGCATGAATGAACACAAGAATTAATACAATTTCCTTACCCAAATTATGATATTTCCGAATTATTTAAATATATGGACTGGTAGAGAGACACTTAGACGTGGACGTAAATTGTTTACGGCTTGTTTCAATACTGGCGCAGTTTCTTGTCCTAAGTATACAGCATAGCGGAAGCAATAGCTTTGCAAAGCATAACCGCCGTTTATTTCAAGATCTAGGTAATAAAAATGTTAGTTTCTTAGGTACATCCAACAACACATTCACAGGTAATTGAAACAAACATAGAATTTAAACTACTACTTTGACAACTTGAAGTGTAGATAAACTGCGCAGGTACACACTACTAGCTCTTAATATGAATATCGTATTAAATTAATTGAATTTAGGGACACAGCTACGTAAACACAAATGCATTGCGCATTGGCGGGAACAGATCTAGCCTTACAACCCTACAGACTCTTGGGACTGACGCTAGGCTACATGTGGCTCCAGGCTCCTGAAGCAGATCCAGCCAAGGCGCATATAGACGACTAGGTGGCTGCCCATTAGTCAATGAAAATTTATAAAGGGAATCCCATTATATAAAACATATTGAATACAATTAGA
>JAQGAD010001184.1:0-22546 GCA_034696625.1 Isotomurus palustris | reverse complement strand
CTGCTTTACGATTTCCTTTTGAAGAAATAGTTTCCGTCATAAATAACAATAAGGCTCTGCAATAATATTAAATAATCATAATCTATAAAACACGTTGTTCACTAAACTCTAGGCTTCACATCCGTACAACTAACTAAGTTTCACACGATGAGGAAGAATCAATCGATGTGTCGCGTCATAACTAGTGAACTACTGTAAATGAGAGAAAGTCCACTGTCAGTTCTTTTCGTCTAATAAAACACTGTGGAAATTTAATGCACTTATTCTCCATTGCAGTAGTAACAGTACATAATTTAATATTGTACAAATATTTTCCCCGAAATTATACGACTAATATAAAGTGCACAGCGATGAGTTTAGTCTAGCGTTAGTGGACGAAAGAAATAATAGGCAAGGAGAAGGGAACAATTATTTGAAATAAAAACACTTAAAAATTCATCTCAGTTGTCTGTAGCTCAGGCTTAATAAAATGTAAGTGGATTAAGAATCTTAATTTAAGATATTTTGAAATTCTGAATCTGAATGGTTCGGCGCTATCGAAAATTTTAATTAAGCTGATCTGGTAAATGAAAAGTTCTCGAAATCCCATTGCTCCGCAGCGTTTTGAAAGAAAATCTTCAATCTTGAAAGAAATGTGCGAGTGTAGGGGTATGGAGAATCGAAATGACACTACATCGGCTTTAGGAATCTATGTACGTTATCTACTCCTCCGGTAGATCGAATACTGATCTTCACCTACGTTAAACAACAAAAGAATATTGACAGCCACATAGATGATTAGTTAATGCGGAATAATACATAGAAAGACAGTTGTTAGCACAACTTTTCAAAGTCATAATTATTATTAGTAATGGTGAAAACAAGAAGAGACGGACAACTATCAGAGTTCAAGAATCTCCGAGCATTTAAGTCTCATCTAGACAAAGAGTGACTCCGCTCTGGAGTAGAGGACAAGTTATGATGACTCTTGCTTTTACCATCACTATCACTATAACCTCGGAGGCGCAAGTAGGCTGGGATCTTGTCGAAAAACGGATGCTTCAGAGCCTCCGTAAGCGTTATTCTTTGCGATGCCTCGTACTCCAGCATTCTTCCTATTAAATCAAATAACTGTCTGGTATCTTCATCGTCTGACTTCATGTATCGCTGAAATAAGCAAAAGAACAAATAAATAAATCACATATTCATGATCAAAGCTTTGTTGTAAACTACTCATAGAATTAGTTTTATTACCATTAGTGGATGACAGTTGTCTCTAACATAACGACCTGCAGAGGATCTTTCATCCCAGTCGAGTTTTCCGTGGTAAAAGTATTTAGTCTTACTCTTTCTTGCCATCCTGCAAAATAAACAAAAGTTAAGTATTATAAATCTACAGAATAATATGTCCCTTGCAGACATAATACTAAATGTGAGTCAATGTAAGATCTGCTCAAAATCCCATGAATTATTTAGAAACATTCACGCGTTTATTAAACAAATCCTAATATTAGTTTCCTCTCTTTTGCTGACCGAGTACTTCACAGAAGCAGACAGTCCCAGTGGATGAAGAGAGGCTCAGTTTAAATTGAATATAGGCAGAAAATTATTAGTTCTATGTCGAATTATTACCTTGAGGGAATCGGTCCAAGAATTCTTTCCATCATAGCTAAATGCTCTCGGTTATCGTGCGTCTGAAATAGAGTGATTCCCAAGTACAGCTCGAACATAATGCATCCAACACTCCAAACATCACAAGGTTGCGACCACCCCAATTCCAAAATGACTTCTGGGGCACGGTAATGTCGAGTAGAGACGATTGTAGAGTGATGCTCGTAGTCAAACGTCGCAGATCCGAAATCAATAAGTCTAACTTCAGCGTTTTTGACGCGTCGAAAACCTTTCTTTCTACGGTTGTCGAATGAAACATCATATTCTGAGGCAACGAATAAAATGTTCTCAGGCTTCAAGTCCGTGTGTGTTAACTGGTGCTCATGCATAAACTTGACTGCATGGCACAGTTGATATGAAATATGACGAACTTGATCCAAGGGATATGGGTGATAACTGTTGTCCTTCTGCAATACAAAATGATAAATCCCAGTTACACAAATATTCAGCCAAAAATTATGAAGTCACTAAGTACACTAGTGTTTTCGCTTAAAATATTTTATTACCAGAAAATCAAAGACACTTAATCCCAGCATCTCAAACGCGATGCACATGTGACCGTGGTAGTCAAACCAGTCCAGCATTTTAACACATAAACTGCAATTCACAATGCAATTGTTAAAACTATAAACATCATTTTCAACGCTGTATTTAAATGCCAACTTACTACTTTCCCTTCGGATCTTTCTCAGCCAATTTCTTGAGGACGTTTATCTCGAGCTTAGCAGCTTCTCGGTACTTTTCCACATTTTTGATAATCTTGAGGGCAATCATACGATCCCTGCAATTCATATAAATATTTAGATTACAATATTATAAAGACCACAAACATCACATAATTCTCATTTGGGTGGGAGCTTGTAAAAACTAGTTATTGTTTTCCTCAAAAGATATTTAATTTAACGATTAAGACGGAAGTATAGTCCCCGTCACACGACCATTAAAAAACATCTGAGATGCACTAAAACTTCTTTCCATGAATCATATCCCCTGATTATTATTAATCATATAAAAACCTTGGGTAGACATGCGGTACCAGTAATGCTCGTGTCGTAACTTCTAAACGAGGACAATCTTTCATAGATAAACAGACTACAAAACTTAATTTGGTTCAAGTCCAAGTGGATATTTAGATCAAGTACAAAAATAAAATTTTACTGGCAAATTTCTACTCTCCACATTCAATATAATGAAAGCAGTTTAGAGCATTACTATTCACGTACTTAACATGCATTTTTAAGGCATATACCCGATGGCCGATGGGAACTTAGAAAATGAACACTTCATTTTCAACAACAAATCTATTCTAAGCCAAAAATCTCATTATAATTATAGTTTTTCACTAAAACTGAAGCTCCATTCTAACTACAGTACAGATTGGTCTACTTACTTGTTCATGTCCCGAACTTTCACTACTTTCCCAAAAGTTCCCTCCCCAAGAGTATCCAAGATTTTATCTGTAATATAAACCAAAACACAATGTTACTCAAAATTCAGCTTTGACCAAGCTGAATAAATACTTCATTGTTTGAGTGATGCTATTAATGCATTACTCATGTTGATCATAAAAAATTATGATCTGTCTCAAGATGAGTAAAGTTGTATGAGATAAAAATAGTGGCAAAAGGTATTGGGAATGAGATAGAAAAAGTTTTCGATATTTAAATGGAAAGATGATTTGAATCTTAATTTAAAAAAGTTTTCGATATTTAAATGGAAAGATGATTTGAATCTTAATTTAAAAAAGTTTAAGGATTACTTAAAGGATACAGCTTAAAAAGAGATTCTGCTCTATTACAAAAGACAGTCTAATCATTAAATTAAATTGAAGTTGACACTCATCACGAACATCGGTTAAGAAGCACATCGCCGTTTCGGTAAATAAGATGCCCGTCTTCGTCATCTTCCACGGAGGGTGTGCGTGAACTCTGAACATCGTTTATCCCGTTGTCAATTGTTGGTTAGGTCGCAGGAACACGGACATTTGTTTGTAGCAGCAATTATCATCATTATCATCCATTCATCATCACGGACCAGTTGGACATCAGGATCAAAATGTTGATTTAAGTCATCATCGCCATACGATGGACAGGTCAACCAAACGGATCAGGTCGACAGTCGCAGTGGACACAATTTCGACACCGCAGGGACGATTGAAGATTTCACAGGTTGGACACAGACACATTCGAACGAGGACGAATTAACATTACCGTGTTCGTCGTGTTCGATACCACAGTAGACAGATGGATCAATTACCCGAAAATAGCAAAAACACAATAGGGGAAACCATGTAGGATCGATTTACAACTTACATAATTCAAGCCTAAGAGTATTTAACCCAGTTTTGTTAATTCAAACGGTGTTAAATATCACTCACTTATAAATCCGTTAATTAAGTAAGGCACACGGTGACTGAGTACTCAGGTGTTGATTACACCACCGGAAGTTTCAACCTTCATTTCTGAATGACTTCAAGTGGTTCTCACACTCGTTCTCATCATGCACATCATTGATTTCGAGCAAACATGCAAACACTCACAACTACGGAGAGATGCCTTGAGGTTAACTTACAATGTCGTTGTATATCACAGCGTTCGAAACCTCTTTGCCAGTTCGATAACTCTTTCCGTAGCTTCGAGTATCCTCAAGAGCCCCATAGCCTAACGTAGCCCTGCTACTCTTTCCATATTCGTACTTAAGATTATGATTGCTACTACTTTGAGCCAAGGACCACCCCACCCCAACCCCCACAACCGCAGAAGAAGAACTGGGTCCCGCTTCCGCTCCTGTCCCGGGTCCCAGCTTCCGACTGTTGTAACCATTATTCACTCGCAAATCATCTTTATAACCCGCATTATTATTGTGACTTTGATGGTGATGCGAGTGATCTGATGCATCACCATTCGCAGCCCCGGCCTCGACACCATTCCCACTCGCAGGAGTCTTCAATTGCACATACTTGCTTGAAGTGTATGTGAAACCAGAGTACTTCTTGATCAAATCTTCGATTTCTTTCTTCCTCACTACGTCCACATCTGAAGCATCTGAAGTCTCACGAGCAAAATGTTCATCCACTCCTTCAAACCGATCTCTATTTCTATCTCCTCCACTTATCCCTCCTACTATCTCTGGCCTTCCTACTCCATTCAAGAAATCCTCTGCTTCCTTCAACGTCTTATTTCTAGGAGTTATGTCATACGCCAACACATGCGACGAAGGGATCGAAGGAAGGACACCATTCAACTGATGACTTAGGGCAAGGGCCAGCGCATAATCGTTGTCTGTATTATTCACAATACTTGTTTTCTTGCTACTCCCAGCACTTGAAGTATTATTGTTCTTGTCATCCTCATCGTAGTCTGTCGAAGAGCCCGCTGCGGTCAACTGATCAGATGAATCGTGGTTCACATCGTTCGTCAATCTCAACGGCGAGGCTTCTTTGGGTGGGGCGTGAGATGACTTGTGTCTGTATCTACGGTAGTAGTATCTTGAAGGTAACTTGTATGAAGACTTTCTCTGACTAGATTTCCCATTAAGCTCATCATCCCCATTACATTGACTATTGCTATCGGTTCGGACTAAAGTAGCACCTCGACCTCCGTCACCCGAGTCTTCGTCCAGCATCCTATCAAGATTGTTCAAAGTATTTGATCTCGACAACCCTGAGCTCTCACGAAGACTTCTTGCATCCTTATTGTTCCTATCATATCCTCCACCTAAGCTGCTTTTATGCTGCGTTTCTGGCACTGGCTCGAGTAGCTGAGAATTCGAACCTGCATAAGGTCTTCCTGAGTTGAACGATCCAAAAAGAGAATAATACTTCCCACTACTTCCTCCTGAATTCAAACCTAAGCCAGAATCTTGAATGACACTGCTGCTTGCACTCTTGGCAAGCCCGTATGTTCGTCGCGGAGAATATAAATCGACATTTCCGCGACTTCCAATTGATGAGGAAGAAGACGCTAAGTTGGAAGACGAGAGAGGAAGCCTACTGCGACTTCCACCTGCATCACCTAACCCGTAGCCGTAAGAGCTGGTCGAAGAAGAAGTATACGGGTGCCTACTGCTGGACCCTATCGCTGTTGCTGAGGCTCCACTACTTGTACTAGCACTTTTAGTCAGTCCATATCCTCTAAAATCATCGTTCATGTCTTCGTATCTCCTACTTCTCATATTGACACGCAATTCACTTGGAGATTCCTCTGCTAAGTTTTTATTTGACGAGCTGACAACGCTTGAGCTACTGCCTCCTGACCCCGAACCAAAGATCCTTTGGTACCTATCAGACAACTTCTGCTCCAACTCCTTCAGTCTGTCATTTCCAAAGTAGGAAAGATTAGCGGCACTACCACCAGAACTTTTCCCAACACCACGCGAACTTCTACTATTGGAATTAGAGTCGATATCTCCATTTTTATAAGACCCGTTCTGAAGTGTGCCATTACTTCCGTAAGTAGATGAAGTTGGCAAAGGTGGTTTGTACTTCACAAATGCATATGAATCTGCTGGATTGGAGGTTATCGATCCACCTGAATTCTTTCTGCTACTGATCTGGCCCCTTCTTTCCATTGCTGGGGATTCAGGTCCTGAAGTCTGACTCGATTTTAACATACTGGGAACAGTTGTTGGAGTCGCTGATATGTACGGAGTGGTTGAGCTAGTTGAATCGCAATTGCCGTTGAACTCTGAAGCTCGAGGATTAGTTAAATTCTTCGTAGTGAGCCTCTGAATCAAATTGGTACACGATCTCACAACATCGTTCTCAGTGAATAATTGAGCCACACTCGTCGTAGCTGATCTTCCGTACTTTCGAGGTTGTCGAGACGGCTGGCTGCCGTTCGACACTGAATTCATACTGGCCAGGAACAGTGTGCCGAAGTAAAGACAGATAGGTAACAGTAGGACTATAAAACGACGGTTGAAAAACAAGTTGAAGGCTTCCGTTCCGTAAACACAAGAAGGTAAAGATAACAAAGAACAGGAGAAAGACGATTAACACTTCCACTACTCGATGCTAACTAACTACCTGTTCCTATTTCCGTCCCAGCCAATTTGTAAATTGACTGGAACCGGAATTTTTATAACTCTTTCAGTGACACACTTCTTAATCCAGCCGAGATCTAATAACTTCCAAAAAGGTTTCTTTTATTATCGGTGAGAATGATAAAGGAAACTCTTGGCACCAACTGTACTATAAGGAAGTCGTGTCCTAATGTCCTACACTAGAGTCCTAAACGAGCTAAACCAGGAAGAAAGTGCGTGATAAGACAACGACGGTGGACGGTCTCACGAGAAAAAGAGGTACTCATCAGATCTGTCCCCACGTCGAACCTTAGCTAACTAATCGCAATCATTTTCATACATGATAAACAAAATGCATATTGAATACCACTTTCAGTGTAGTGTTCCGAGCATTCTACTCTTCCGAGTTGGGCCGAAATTGCATATATTCTTCTCAGCTAAACCTCTTTAACCGTAGTCGAAGCTTCGTAGAATACCGAAGAATATCTCTTCACCCTGAGACTAAAAATAGTCACAAATGTTTTTTCTTCCATCCGTTGATGATACAAAATCTTGTAGTATATCTCTGTGCAATCATAGGGAGTAGGCCATCGTAGATCGCAGTACATCACCAAGATATTCGAATAGAGTCAACCTACTGTGAAGAAAGTGAAAAAGATGTTTCCCTACGATTACTCTCCGGCTTAAGAATTCGAAAGCAAAATGAGTCGCACTAAACCTACTCTCTTCTGCACCATTTCTGTTTCCAAACTTATATATCTTTTCTCTGTTCCGTAAACAGTATCATTCCTCTCACAATTACTGATGTCTCCGAACCGAACTTATTGGAGTCATCCACTCGATTCTGATCTCACTCATCCTATTTAACTTAAGAAAATAACTACACACACATACAAACATACACCTACTAAACTCAAACAGAAACCTATTCTTGCAATCGTTGACTCATTCACGCTTTATGTCGTCTACCTTTCATCGCCACTCATTCTCTTGCAATTCTCAAAATTATGCCAGCTTTTTGGCATTCTCATTAAACTCAACGACTCAATCAACGCCGGTCTCGTCTAACCAGAAATTTCTATTGGCCTATTTGAAATTGGAAATCAAATCACTTCAAAACACATTGAAAATTAAAACTGCATTGGAGTTTCCATCTTTCAAATCCTAGATCCTACAGATTATCTCTTATTAAATGTACCTCTCTGCTTCTGCATGTAGATGTGATAAACTTCGTAACAGATTTGACGTAAAGCGGTATTACTTTCGTTACCACACATCACTCATCTCTCGTCTCTCGACCTCATCTACGATTTCATCTTTCATAAACTATGTAATACCTGATAACCTCGAGCTGAACTTCAGCTTTAAGAACGCACAAAAAAAAGTTAATTCTGATCCAGGAACTCTGCCAACTGCCGACATATCTAACCACCTACGGACCACATATTATGCTGTACTTTAACTGTAATATTGCAGCTTTCATTTTGATCGGAGTTACGTTCATCCTGGACTCGAAAATTATGGAGATGGATGAAACCGAGGTACATTTTGTCACTTACGATGACTCTAACACGTTATGCATTGCATAACTTAACGTAATGAACTTCACGTTGAGCAGTCTGCTCTTTGCACTACACAGCAGAATGAATATAGACACGCGGAAGAAATGATGTCCTACATTCTATATTCTATACATCCACCACTTTATTCATGTCTGTCACAGACACCACGACTCGATTTCTCCAACTTCCTTCACCCATCTACAAATTGCTCGTTTAGAAAACAGAAACCTTATCCCCAGATTACACTTAACTATTTCAACATCTCGTCAGCTAAAACTGTACCTGAAACGCCAAGCTACCTTCATTTTGACTCGTCTTTAAACTTATGTATATTACCAATCGTTGCGAGTCTCACATTTTCTCATGGCACATGAGGCAAAAGAAGATAGGATCACTTAGGTCTTCAACAACTCGCTCACAGCTCTTAATCTCTCAAGACAAATGGAACAATGAGTTAGTTAAATAACAATTAAACTATTAAACGCCTCAGTGAAAGAGAGAACACCACTAAATCGCAAAGTAAAAATTCAATAAGTCATGGATTCCGATTCTGCTCATCATACGCAGTCCGAACTCTGGTCGTCTTATTCTACTCAAGTTTTGTTAAAAATAGCACATGATAAACTATTTGTCAGTTTTCTTTCATCATTTCTACTACCCTGCAAATCAAATAACATGGATATGACTGTACACACACCATGTACATAGTATAACTACCAAACCAACCTACTTCGCCCGAAGTAGACCACCAAAAAAACCAGTGAACCACAAACCTCATGTTATGGAACCCAAAAAGATACATCCGGATATCTCCACGTTGAATTTTGCATGATACAAAATACAACATAACCAACCACGCATATTATGTCATGTGTATGCATAGAATGAAATTGAATGTTTGCTCGAAATAAATGCGTGCAGATGAGAACTTAGTTTTTGCTATTGGATTGCATTCTAGAGTACTCAACATCTGTAGATCAATGTCAAATGACACTGACAATCTTACCGATGTGCGTGTGGATTTAACGGTTACATCTTAAAACATCATTTGCATGTCATCTTTTCTTACCTCACTAGACGAGTATGACGATTTTCTGCGGCGATTGGAATGAGTAGTTACATTTTTTCTGTTGTTATAATGATGGGATTTTGGAGGATTTGAGGATCTTGCTGATTCATCCGACACAGTCTCACTCTCCCGGTCCCGGATCGTTTTTCGTCGACGATCCTTGTTGCGATCACTAATAAATGTAAATATTCATGGATTCTAACTTAAATTCTCATTATTTTGATTACAAATTCTTCAGGTCCAACTCAGCAGCGCCGGCATTTTTGTTGTCTAAGTCGCAATCTCTTGATCTATACACTTACTTGTACAGATTCAAGATTTGACTTATTTTTTAACTTATAATTCCCGTAAAAATTCAAATTATTCTTAAATACTAAATTGCTATTTGTATAATAACTACGATATGTTATCGAAAATTAGACTCAGTCTTGCAGACTAGAAGAACCTTTTCTCTACAAATACGAGTAGACATTTTATCAAACCTGGAAGAAAGAAGTGATAATTTTCGAAATCCATTGGGTAATGTTTGGCACGGTTGGATTCCTCCCATTCCATTACTATTTGGATATGGAGATGGCTTATTAATAATGCTTGTTAATGGTTTAAATCTATCACTAGTATAATTCCACAAATCACCACTGTCCATGACCATCTAGTTGACGGTCTGTTGCACAGTTGCACTTGTCAATGAATAAAATAAGAAGCCTTTCCAAGGAATAAGTATATCCTACTCGATCCTGACCGATGAAGAAGTATGTTATATAGAACTCAACACGTCATTTCCAAGCTGCCTGATATTGTATTCGAACAATAGCAATGGTGAAAAATAAAATTCACTATGAATAAAAATAATGTATTATCTATGAACTGCGGTGATGTACTGACAACGAAATGAAGTAATTCAAACCACAATAAGCACTGGAACTATAGAACACAGCATGGGTTCTCATCTTTCTGTATAAGAAAATGGACAACTGAAGCTGGAAGTGTTATGTTTGCATTTGAAAGTCTAAGCGTAATCAATTCCAACACAAAATACTATATGACCGTATACAAGGATTAAATTTCCTCCTCAGACATGCTTGAGTTGAACCACAACTGATAAGATTTGACTTTTCTCGAATGCTGAACTTTTAATGACAGTGACTCAGACACATGCAGTCAACGAGTCAACTAACTTTGTTGGTCCTACTTAAGAAGTTCCGAGCTAGGCTCCAGTTCAGACGTACACGTGATAAACCTCCCTGTTTATGGACAGCCTCAAATTTCAATCATTTCGGCTATAAATTGATTCAGTAGTCTCCAATGTAATTATGAACTCGCTCATTACATAACTCAGTTTTGGCCCTCGTTGACCTTCCCTTTCCAGATCTGGTTAAAATTGGACATAATATTACTTACAAGTCATTAGTTGTTTAATTGTTTCTCTGAATGTAAGGTACACGTGTATTGATGTATTTGCCTCAAAATGAAAGTCTCAAATTAAACTGTCAGAACAACATGTACTTTTGACTTAACTTACATAAGTTCCATATACATAGGCCGTAAAGTTTCTACCCAAGTACTTACATACAATTCTTCCATTATCGCAATTTGTACTGACTAATACAATTTTCAAGAATCCAATCGACTACTTAATACTCAGAAATATTCGCAAACACAACCCGCGAATAAAACCCATAATAATATGTGTAATGTCATTAGCTTTCTGGCATCCTTACTCGTAAATTGTGAGGACTCCCATTTTCAATCACGATGAGGACCACGAAATTAATGTGATTAACGACGAGTATCTTACTCCCTGTTAAACCTTAAGAGTTGAAGAATCACAAGAACTGAATTACAAGCACCGTTCACATCAGCTTCAAACCTGGGGGAAAACATGAAAAATGAGTTTACTCCAACTTAGGTCATGCCAATTTGCTTGCTCAGCAAATAGAATTAATAGTAGAAGCCAGTTCAAGGAGTACATAGACTTCAGACTCTGAACTTCGAAAGCACAAGCAGCAAGAAGAAGTAGCAGACACTTAATGTGTCTTCCATCCGTATCTTACGAAAACTACCCAAAGCAGTCACATTAATATTCTCAAATGCCAAAATAATACAAACAACCAAGTTAGCAATTCAAGCAAGAAGGAATGCTCATCACCACTTCTAAACACATCTGCAAATCATTGTTGTCTGTAATAAGTAGACGTCATTATAAAAGGTCTGACAGGTGCAACACAACATTCTGTTCCGCATAATAGAAGCACACGTTCTGTTGCAGTTTGTGTTGTAGAATAATGCATCTTCGCACACAATTGACAATTGACATTGGCTTTGAGACGTCAGTCCATACCTGCCAGTATTATAATCTTAGTGACAGGGGTACACGGAATTAAGCGGAGGTCACACATGCCTTAATTCAACTTTCAAATTGGGATAGCACCCTAATCGATTAACCGGAATATTCTTCTTCCGCCCAATCCGTCATACCAAAACCAACTATAAACCCAGATAGCCCCTTAATGCTATAATTACCTCCTAAAATACTTCTGTGAAACAGGGCCTGCCTAACTGCCAATACTCCCCACTTACTCCTCAATAATTGCACAATAGACAACATTAGTGAACTTTAAAAGTGCACTACACCCTCACAGGATCACAACTATTATCATACACATACATCACTTATCAAAACCAATCTATCATCTATCATCGCACTAAAGCTCATCCTGTGTTTGCATATTTAGGCTGAGGTCAGGTCAACACCTTTATCACATCTATTCACTATTATTAACACTACGTGTCCTATCGAAATCTATTTTTATCAATCTTTGTTCTGCCTACTCGTGCAATGTCAAAGTTGACTGTTAGGTTATCATCACACCTTCTTCGTACGACTAGGTAAGGTTTCTATATTTTTTGTAACACCTTCGGCATCAAAATATCAAAAAGCTATTTGCTTTTGCGGTGACTTAGATCACACACAGCTTTCTTTTCATGCTCGTCCCCTTATTGTCTGATATAAACAATAGTCCTCCTCGTATCACCAACTCTATTATTCCGTCACACAAAATCGAACCCTCTTTTTACAAATCAAGACACTCTGTAAATTAATGACAGACAAGACCTTCGGTTGCCCTTTCCCTATTGCATTTGTATACACACCTGTCCTTCAAGTCAACTTATCTTAATGCACTTTGCAGGAGATGCACCAACAAAGGCAGCCTAGTGAAAAGAAATCTCGACCATCATCAAAATTAAACCTCATGTCCAGCTAGGAAAATGACGCAACTTCACAATAGACAACCCTGCCAAACAAAAGCCTCTCATTCACTGGTCCCATGCATTGTTATCATTATGAATTGTACCTCTCTATCACTATCACTATTCTACTAAAAATCATAATAGTAGAAGCATAACGCAACCACTTATCTCACAATCATATCATTCCGACCCAACTACAAAATACAAACTACGTCAGCTAGCTAGCCTTATAGCTCATTTCAAAAAATTACACATCTTCTCTCGAACAATGAGCAATAAAAATACTCATAATGTTATAACACAGACATTTCGCTATAATAAATAGTAACAAAAATACAAAATGGTACCCACTTTCCACAGTTCACTCTTATAAAAATCTTACTCTCAACTCCCAGCAGATAATAAATTTCTTTTACAATATTTAATCTCTGAAACGGTGCAGTTTAAGGCATGTCTTTATAGGCTACATGGCAATTTTAAAACAATAAAATAGAAACGCACTGAATATTCTTTGGATACAAAGGTGGCCAGCGCAAATAATATTTCATCTGAAGCATCGACAGAGCAGAATAGAAAGAAAGAGGAAGATAAATAAATTCGCATACTACTCGATATGTATTCCGCGCAGTAGTCCTGTGAATGAACAACAACACTTGGTGATCATGAATATTCTTTGTTCACCGTCGCTCTCGACGTAACTGTAATTCGATCCTGTTATACTCCTCTTGAGAGATTGCTTCGCTGCGTGATGTGATTGATGAGAAAACCACTATAACTCTTCATTCACCTTGACCCATGAAGTGAGACTTCTCAAATACAACAGTCATCCCCAAATTGGTTCATTTGTTCTCTCGGTCAAATTACACTGATTCAATTATAATAACTCACACAATAATCATATATGTTGCGACCTAGAGCCAATTACTCTTAGTTTCTTGCGGTGGAAGGTAGTGCAAGCTAGAAATTAGATGCAGAATGCATCTAAAAGGGAAATTCTAATCATAAGATTATTCCTCATCCTATAACTCTTCCACGCACGGATCGAGATGCAATTTGCACTAATAAAGAATTAGCTTTACGCTGATAAATCTAGGACTTTCCTCAAATAACAATAACCTGCAGCAGCACTGCAATGAATAAATGAGGCGTTATACATAATACATTGTTATTCCAATCATGCAACTATTTCCACCGATAAAATCTACACTTCAGACCATTCTTGCCATTCCGTTTCCATTAAATCAGGCCAAAGGAAGTGACATTAACACACAGACCCAACCTAGAAAATCAGTTCGGTATTTGTTCCCTAGAGAAGAAAAATATGATTCTTCCGTTTTACATTAATCCATATTTAACACGTAGCCGTTTGCAAGCGAACAAAACCCACTGATCTGATTAATGCTTATTGATTCGGAACTGTAGTTGAGAGTATTTTTTCTCGTTCATTAATTTCTAATTATAATATATAAGTTATTCAAGCCTTCCAATGATGCATTAGTACTATATTCCATTTTTATGATCTAACTGACTAGTATCGTCTAAATCTTTTTATCTGACACCTGCTGACAATGACAAAGTTGACAACTTATGTAAAAATATTTACGCGATGAGTAGAAGCTTTACATGCAATAATACTCTTCCCACATTCTACTCGATAACAACATTTTTTAATTTTCCACATAAAAGTGAAGTAAGCTAACACCAAGCCTAAGTGCAATAAAATACAGTTTCTACATAATTAAATAACTCTAGATTCACCACGCCAAATATTGAATGCTGAAACTGACCATCGCCGTCTGCACAAGCACAGAACACAATCTGCCTAAAGCTGTTCAAGCTACTTGGTTGCCTCACCTCTTGAATTATTCGCCTAGTTGATATTCTTCTATTGTACTGGTCAGGATACTAAAGAACAAAGTTGATAAAGGGAAATGCTCGTGGGGTCTTCCATAAGATGAACACGGAAGAGCCATTTTACATATTAGATCAACGGCTATTCACGTGAAGAATAATGCTGCATTGAGCTTCATGCTCATAAAGGTGAGAGAACAACCTTGATCTAGACTTAAAAGGAAACTTTAAATCCCAATCAAAGCATCCTGAATTTTTCACTTGCAACTATAATTCCTCATTCACTAGTAAAAACTAAAATATCATCGTACTCCTGCTGATAACCAGATTCAATTTAAGGAGAAGACATGATGCGCTTGACATGATACTCTCTTCTATATCATAAATTGTTTTTTCTCGAAGTCCACAATAATACAAAAGCTATCGAACTTCACAGCTTAATGTGGGATCAACACCAACAATGCTTTCCAACACAAGAAGACCTGTCAGGCCAACAAACCCTTGATTTTTTATCATACAATTAATAAGGACTTATGAAGCGATTAACCAAGTGTGAAATTCTTCTTCTCCTGGAAACCCTGCCTTCTTTTATTAATCGTGATTTATTGGATAGTAACTTAAAATACTTTTTACAAGTGTACCTATCTTTGTAATATCACTGAATGATGAATTGTTTTATTTCATATCCTTGTTTCATGATTGGGTTGCAGTTATTAGATAGGCTTTTTCGTTTTAAACAACCTGCAATCTATCTATATAATTTATTAGGCATACACTATAATAACTCAAGTTATTTTTTCATCCTCATTACACTTTGCAATCCCATTATACTTCTCAAACTTCTCATCCAAAATACCGTCGTGCATAATAATCCCTTCAAGAAAAGTAAAAAGAAGTTTTATCCTAATAAATACGTGCTGCAGCAATTTATCTTTCGAATTGAATCCATTAAGCACTTTAGTTTTTGCTCTGCCACCACCAACTCCCGTTTTGCTACTGCAAATAACTCCTTCATTATGACTAAATCTATTAGCAAACACCAGCTAGAGTCCAATTTCATCCTCTAATGATGTCTTTCATTCCTGCCTTCGTGAAAACCTTCAATAAGCTGGCCAAGCCCACTAATGCCTTCAGATAATAGCAACGCCTTTGGAGCACAATTAATGGAGAAACCATGCAAGACGCTGAGAATAAACAGGTCCAGCGATCCATTAATATAATGATTTCATCAAAAGACACCTCAACCAGCTCTGTCTGACCTTCCTACGTCCTACGTCCGTGATATTCGAAGAAGTAACACATAACAGCTAATTTGGTCACAAGAGAAAAGAATTCTTCGATCACTTCGTGACAAAACCTTTTAGCTTGGAAAAGAACAAGAGAAAAAAGATTGTCGCATTTTGCAGAAGGTGTCATTTTAGTTTATTTACTGGACATTCCCTTCAATTCAGTTCACGTCACTCATTCTAGCACGACACGCCAAAACACGTTGTCCAGATACACTTTGATTTGACTCTACATGCGCCTATCTCCTATCACATTCAACATTCTGACCATTCCTCCCTTATGATTTCCATCTAAATTGCTCGAATCAACTTAAGCAATTTATCACTAACTCCAACACAAATTCAGTCATACCAAAGTATCCTTCTAAATCGCAAATAGATATTCCTTTCTCCGTTACGAGCACCACCAAGTCCCGGAGAATCCACCAACACAGTATGTAGGTCTGCTGTCCTAAAATCATGGTTCCTATTCTTGGTACATATATAATTTAGATGATAATAAACAGGAAAACAAATTTACTCTCCTCACGCTACAAAACTAGAACTCAGTAGCAGCAACCTGCCCTATCTTCTGCAAAATATCGAGCAAGAAGTTTAATCTCACTAAAATATTTACAATCTACCATTTCTTCCCCTATCAATACCACACAAAAGCTGGAAAGAAAAATATCAAAACCCATCAATCTTTCTTCCTACCTTCTTCGCCTTCTTCCTACCTTCTTCGCCTTCTTCCTATTCTCTTTATACTTTATGCGTTATAGTTATGATCTATTTCTGAACTCCTTCTAGTGTTATCCAGAACTTATCGACAATAAAGATAGGTACATCCTGAAAATCTTCATCGTAGAAACCTAGTTTCTTTTCATTTATCCTCTTTTATTCCTTTCCCTTTAGCTCGCTAACTGATCATATCAGTCATCAGTGGATGGTTTCACTGTCACATTCTTAAATTAGGAATTCGATCTGATAGTGTGATCTATATTACACGTTGATTTACTTCCTTCGTGCTTTCTTTCCTTAAACGCGGTGATTCGTTACAAAAATACCTAAATGAGCTGAGCAGTGAGTACTTTGTAGTGCGATACTTGTAGTTCCCTTCTAATATACAACTTCTGGCTTATGTAAAAAGCTATTCTTAACATTTTTACATCAATTTTTTCCCACGAACACCAGCATGATAAAGGACAGTTTCCTACATATGCGAGTATTCTCAAGGCATTTTCTCACGTTAATATTTGGTAGTTGTATCACAAAGTGCTCTGTTTCAGTTCTCTATCTTCATTCTTTGTTATCACGTCTTTTTGAAAAACTGATTACGCCTAAAAAGCTTCGGAATATTTCATCAAAAAGCTATTCCAACAATGCCTTCCTTGTACTCGGAACCAAATGCACTAAAACTTACAACAGTTACAACAACGTAAGGTATTTCAGGAAATCCGTCGAAACTACATTACTCTGATCTGTGACAATAGAGGTTAAGAATCGCCATTCTATTTTTATAACTTTTGTTCGAACACCAACGAACAGACATAAAGCAAGATGTGTTTTAAAAGTTTTTTTCTCCTGCTGCAGACATTAAACCCCAACCAAATACTTGCCAAATTTTCGCACTCCAGACTGCTGTGAATCAACGATAAGTGAAGTACTTTGGCTGCATGACATCAGAAAAAAAATCGCACTAACACAAAACTAATGAATCGAATTGCAGTGCAGTCAGAGATCTTTCGCAGAACACAGTGCACGTAAAAACGAAGTGAGGTAAATGACTACAAAACAAGTGTGACAATAACCTTTGCCTGCAAAAACACTCCGCAGGGAGGGATGTTTTTTCTTCAATTCTAATTCTACTAGCAATCACTAACCACAAAAGCAGACTTCTCGAAAGAATTCAAAGATCAAATAAAATCATAAACTGATAAACTTATGCAAATTCTTTGCTAGCTATAAATTCTAGGGAGTTCCACGTATACCACTGAAAATTTAACCGAAACCAGACTGACGTATATTAATTCGGCTGAATAGAACAAAATAAAATATTATCTTCTCAAATGGTAAAATGAAGATAGTCACTGTATATCCAAGCGAATGGTGGTCATAGTGGTCAAGCTTTCATTACACAAAGCCTGCACAAGATTTTATTGGACCAATACTAATAACAACACTCACACCTATTTTGCTATTTTCTATTCATCAGGCAAACCATAAAGTAAAGCCCACTTGAATCATGTCAGCAGAATAATACTTAATCAACCCTTTGCAACCTTCAAAGAAACCCAGCCCTAGCGATATAATGAGCTTCAGTCTCGGATGAAGTCTGACTTACTTCCTAGAAGTCTCCTTCTTGGATCTAATAATTTACTACTGCAATAATCTCCGTCATGCCTCAGTACGTGTTATCATCAGCTCTTCTTGAAATGAACCTCGCATGATGTGCTGCTGATGGATGCAACCCACAGCTAATCATTAAGTTCCCCATCTCATCAGAATCTTTGTTGGCCACTGCTATCTTAAGTTCATCTAGTCCCTTGTGGCTTACTAACTAAACATTCATACATTCATATCTGTTTCTCAATTAATAACGGAATTAAAATACTCTTTTCTGCATATGCAACTCGTTCAGCCAGTTCAGTGATTGATCCGCCTACACTAAAGACCTAGGCCCTACAGGCATACTGTGAATTAGAAGGCAATCTTTCAAATTAAATTCTTGTCATTCAACAACACCTTCTTTACTTTTCAAGATACATTAAAAGCGCTTCTAAAGAAGATTGTTGCATTTCAATTTTAACAGATTCAAAACTCGATTACTACTGAACCACGTTCATCACATTACAACCTTACCCTACAAACTTTAAGTGATCTTTGTCCTAAGATGAAAAGGAACCCCTTCCAAGCACACATCTACTCATGTCCATTTAACTTTCAACCTTCTTAAATTAAAAGTCAAAGTACTTCATTTTGTCTAGTTAATAAGCATCAGCAACACTTGAAGCCTCGAGTTATGTCAATTACACTATGTTATTGCTGCCATAATTCAAGTTTCAATTCATTTAAATTCAGTGATTAGTCTTCTCATGAATTGGTGTGCTACCAAATCACTTTGCACTGATTTGGCGTTGTTCTCTACTTCTCATACTCAACAACTCAACTCAGCCCACATAAAGAAACTAGTGAAGGTAGCAACGGTATGCAATGAATGCAATCCTTAATTAAACCTTACACTCAAATAAACTATGTTATTAACTTGAACTACAGCAGTCACATAATACGATATAGCAAATTAGATGACAACCTCACAAAGTACATAACACGATTAACCTCTGAGCTGACAGCTGCTTGAAGTATTACAGCTCGTATCAGCTTGGTTGCACATTATGACCATTATGTGCAGGAAGAATTGGCAGAGAAGCTTCATAAAGAAGCTACCCAGCAGACGGAAATCAGGGGCATCAACATCATGGTTTATTACTGTGTTAAATAAATTATGCCCACCAATCATAATGGGTTTTCATACTGGATTTGTGCACTTGTACGGTTGGACTATCCCTTTCCTTCCTGTTTCCATTCGCACTTCAGTATTTAGTTTAGAGCTTCTTCTATTACACTAATAGCCACAGTAAGTGGAACCTAAAGTGTAAATGAGACCACTGAAATACATTCATCTTACATTGCAATGCATACATTACACCAGATTTGTTTACTTTAGAATTAAAATTCGACAGTACGCTAAATAACACGAATTGCATCCCGTTAACCAAATCCTATTACTTTACATCTCTCTCGAGCAAAATAAACTTACTCCAATTTTGTTTGCGAACAATACAATAAATACTTCGAAACATATTATCATCACGAATGATCTCCACCCTCCTTTCGGACAGATCATTGTACTTCTGCCTCACATAAAACCCGTGATGATTACTATCATCATTACAACCGCATAAAACTTATTTACCATGAGCTATTGAGACCCGGCCTGTCATTTGCCAACGGTCGTGTCAATGTAGGTAACCAACTCGAATGGTAATAAATTGATGAACTAAATATTTAGATCACCAAATAGATAGCTATTATTGTTCACAAGGAGGCTAAGATCAGAGAAAGATCACCGTTTGGCAATCAAACATCAAACTGCTAGAACTTTAGTGAGTCAACCTCTTTACATGATAACAACATCCGCCTACACAACTATTCCCATATCACGCAAAACCAACAACTCCACTAGAGTAACGACTCCAAGTGCGATTCTGATTGCTGATTGCAGTACCAAACCCGAATTTTATTTAGTACTTGTCCCATTAAAACTTCCTGATGCCATTACTTTGACTTCAGGCCAATTAGAATCTGACACAGTAGTAATGCATGTAGTACACATATTAATTGGTGAACTCAGTCAACCAACAAGGACTCATAAGAGCGAAGGTAAACAAGCTGGACAATTCTAATGGTAATTTCTGATTGCTCCTGTATAATCTTCTACCTCTGCAAGACTTTCAGTAGCTCTAGAGATTCGGGACTCATCATCCTGACATTTATGCAGCCTTTGAACCTTAATTAGCACAATCCAAATCTATCAGCCTGCAAACGTAAAAATATGACGAATAAAATGACGATTCATGCTAGCCATCTTCCACCTTCAGGCAACAAAAAACTATAATGACGATTGAAAAGCAAACAGTACTTGAGTTCGAAATGATAATGACCCATACCGCACGCAATACAGTTTTCAGAGTATAAAGCACTCCAGTCACAGTACCGTTAGTTAACGTTCAACGTATGAACGTAAGCGCTTCATGCGGGGGTGGACTATTCAAGTCAGTAATCAATTATTCATTAACAGTTCCTGAATCCCTAATTACGATAGATAGCTATTGGTCAGCAGTGCCATCAAATACAGATACGAATCATAGGATTTTTGTTATAGGTTTAAATACCTTTGATTCCCGTATTCAGCCTCTGGTCACATCAAACTTATACACAGCTACA
Source organism: Isotomurus palustris (assembly GCA_034696625.1). NCBI lineage: Eukaryota > Metazoa > Arthropoda > Collembola > Entomobryomorpha > Isotomidae > Isotomurus > Isotomurus palustris. The sequence goes on along the minus strand of JAQGAD010001184.1, from coordinate 1,868 downwards.
TTTTCACGTTAGCTCACAAATAAAAAATCATTTCATGCTAGTTGATCAAGAATTCCCCGTCGGGTTCAGGTATTTGGTATTTGTAGGACCTTTCTGATTATATCATTACAAGCGAATGCCAAAAATACACTTAAATGAAATCAGTGCTTTAGCGTACCTGCTTAGGATTTCCTTTCTTGTTTTATTGTTAACTAAACACAAGCCTTCAACCATGAAAATAATCATTATAATATAAAATCATAAATGTTCATTCACTAGACGGATTGTTATAATAGTAGTTATTCCTTAAAAGTTTTGCTCATTCAAACAGACACAACTTTCTGACTGAAGTATTTCCTCCATTCATAATTCATCTATACGCACACAAATGATACAAGCGGAGATTGAATTCTTTTATTGTTCGAATAGATGTTAAGTAACTTTGCAAGTCAACAATGATTAATAAGTGCAAATTATCATCACGTCACAAGTGAACAAATAATTTCGAATCGTATAATACTTTCTTTTCCTAATCCAGATGCGAGTTTGCTTAATGTGTCTGCAAATTATACAACCCTACGCAACACAGCATAATTCAGCGTGACATAAAAACCAGGCAATTGTGAATGTGGTGGTCACTAGTCACTACTGGTCACTTAAACAAATAAATACAGTAGCACTAGCTAATCTAACAATGGGGTGTCTACTCTACTACAATACCAATTTAAATATCTCGCACATTTTATCTTCATACTTTCGATTTGCTGTACTAGTTAGTCACTGCAACAATTGCCAACATTGTGTATGTTCAGGGAGGATTATCTTGTATCTATTTACGTAATGTTTGCTCCTGCTAGGACGACTAAGACAATAGATGATACCAACGCAATTAAATGGCAAGCCAAATATATATTTTACAAATTGCGATGCTAGATATAGATTACACACCTTGATAGCCCTGTGTAGCAATGAAACAAACAACATTTGTTCAAATAGGATTGTCAAAATCAATAGCTAACCATGTGTACTTTCCTTAGATATCGTTTTTATCATTCACATAAAAATACATTTATCTTGAGTCATAATATGATTTCGCCGTGGGGTACTACAAAATGAATTTTCTTCTCTGCTCTTGCTGATTGCTCAATGGAATGAGCTCTTCAAAAAGATTTTTCAAACAGTTATTGTAGGCTTTCGAAGGAAACCACAAAATGATTTGATTTTAATACAATGAATTGTGAATCTTCAATGAAACTAGAAGACTAGAAGCACACTTTAGGTTAACAACTTACGGAAACTTCTTAGCCTACTTGGCTACTTATAGGTCAGTTTCTGGCAGTTGTTTCTCCAGAAAACGAAAAGAGACCCTAACCGATTTTATCGATTTTATCACCAACTTGCGACAACGTCACATTAAACTACAACAACTTTCATGAAAGTTTTGAAGTAAGGTTATAAATACGGATGACACCTTCTCCCAGAATGACACAGTGAACCACAGCTACAACCACACAGAAATTACAATTACAAACATAAATGCAATGACGCAGATTTCTTTAACAAAAGCAAAATACATCAAATGTCAATTTATTTTGTAAGTGAGCACTGATTTTTTGAATTTAATGACTACATGTTAAATTTACGAACCAAATCGAAATTCCATAAGCCTAGATTTGGACACGCAACAAATAATTGTCCAAACATGAACAAATCTACGTCTATTTATTGGTCGATGAAAACAAGCTAACCAAAAAAACTTCACAAGCACAAGATAAAGTGCATTAGATCACTAGGTATTATTGTGAAACAAAAGCCACCAGCGTCAGGAAATAATTCAAGCAAACGATGAAAGATTATAGTTGGTTCATGTTCACCTGTCTCTGCCTACT
>JAQGAD010001183.1:0-22551 GCA_034696625.1 Isotomurus palustris | reverse complement strand
CCAATTCCGTTACTTCCAATTCCTCTTTACTTTCAATTCCCCTGACTTCCAATTCCTTTACTTTCAATTCCTTACTTTCAATTCCTTTACTTTCAATTCCTTTACTTTCAGTTCCGTGAATCATCATTCACACACACACACCACAGCCAACAACCAACAACCCTCATGACTCATCTTACTAATGGAATGTAGAGTTCCAGATACCTCACATTTATTTTTACAACTCCATTCGTGCCTACAATCTACACAGAATCTGTGTAAAAAACAAACAAAAAAGACAAGAGAGAAAGTAGCTAGAAAGCTGCTTCCAACACCCAAAAGTGCATTACACACATTAAGAGAGCTGTAAGTGTGACTGACTGTGTGGACTGTCCAGAACAGATCGTGATTTCGAAGAGGCTCTTATTCTTAGCTTCTTCTTCTTCGTACACCCAAACTAAAAAGACAAACATCACTTAAAACCAAAGATATGAGACAGTTAAGACTCTCAACGAAATGTCCATCGTTGTCCCTACAGGCTAAAAGCAAGGAGATCATTGAGACACAAGACACACGAAATGGAAAAAACACAGCAGTTGAGATTCGAGATTCGAGTGTAGTCTACCTTTTACTTTTTACACCACCGCCACCAACATTATTATTAGTATACAGCATATAGGGAAAAGGTTGGAATTAGGATTAGGTGGACACACACGTTTGGACTTTTCTCAAGAAGACTCTCACCATCATCTTTCCCTTGAGGAAAGAAAGATAGAAAGTGTGGGAGGATACTTTTTACGTCTGGCGATGACACAAAAATGTTTATACTTCGGATTACTTCCAAAGTTGCAAAGCGATTCTTCTCTTCAACATGACACCAATTGTTCCTTTTGTAATTCCTCCAGTGTTCCTCCCAAGTACCCACAGAAAAAGTATTCCTCCAATTCATCCTTCCTTTCTTTCCCATTCCCTTCTATTTCCTATTCTTCCCAGCTCTTTAAAATATTTTGCTTTGTTTCAAATCCTCTACAGAATGAAACTCTATTTATTCATCACCGTTTAATCAAACGAACCCAATAAGTTTCCTAAATTAATGAACATCCAATCCCCACGAATCAACATAAAGAAACTAAATAAATTCCAGACCTTACAGAGCTCAACAACAAGATAGTAGTACAAAGTCGAGGCAGCTAATGAAGAGGACTTATTCCAACCTACTTGTTCCTTTATCACTTAAACATTCCTTTGTGCCAACCTCAGCCCTGCGATTAAATAACCAAAGCCACAAAACTTCTCTAAGCAAAAACGCTCAAAAAAGGTAATCTGTCTGTGGATATTCTATTCATACCTACGAAATACCGTCTTCCAACTTTCACTCAAAAGAACATTCGAAACCCACCTTCTTCAGTTTCATTTCCTAAAGAATTTTATAAACAACAACTTCTCAGTCTTAAATAGAAACTAGGAAATTTTATATTTCCAGCCTTACTTCGCTTTACAAAGATCTAGGATACTTTCACTAGTCTCCAACTACAAACTACGTCCTACTCTCCCACTCCAACATTTCCCCAACGATATTAAACTTTTCTGCAATTTATTTTCTCAATAATTCCACAATTACGGCCCTCAATGTTTCATTCAAGTGCAATAAAGTGAGTCATAAATAATTTAATTGCTTTCTATTTACATTTTCTATTAGCCATAACCTCCACGTCCAAACGTCTCTCTACTCTCTCTACACTTCCCTGGTAAATAAACCACCACCCACCACCCACGTCCACGTCTATATATCCATCTAAAAACATATTTAGATCACACAAACACATCCACAGCGTTTAATATGCAGAATACGCAGAGACTACTCAAACAAATTAAGTGAACGAGTTAGAGGAACGCGACGCTGTATGTATGTTTCAGCAGCTGCCCAACTCGACATTGAAACTCTATAAAGTTTTATGTAGCGTGGGTTAATTCCATTAGTAATTTTGCATGTGGGAGCATCGGTGAAAGTGGAATTAAGAAGACTGCCAATACCAAACTACCAACTACCACCAACGCATCCTCCCATGTCTTTTTTGTACTTACTCATTAAATCTTTGGTTTCCACGAACAGCGGCCGCTGTGGCTTATTATCCACCAGGCAAAAGGTTGTGGTTATGAGAGGATGATGAGCTCTTATCGAATTCGCCCTATTCCTATTCATTCTGCACACAAACGACAGAGAGAGAGAGAGAGATCTGTATGAATGAGTTTAGAGTTTGCAGATGGGAGGTTGAATGTCACTCCACCATTCTTCAAGCTTTCACCTCTTCCATTTATTTATTTACGACTCCCTACGACCCCCCATTCACCATACAACCAACCAAATGCATTATTGTCTACACACACGGACATTAATGAAGATAACTTTCCCCGTTAGACCCCAACCAGCCTACAGTCACACTACTCCAATATCCTGTTCGACATTTCCTCTCCCATAAAACTGAATTATCTCCTCGCTCATCTCCAATCTACCCAATCTACACAGACCTCCTTTTTTATTAGACTAAAGAGCTTTTTATTCCACAAAACCTTTCAATTCTGCTCCTGCTGCTGCTGCTCACTTTCCACCGTCTCTCTATCCTATCAGCTTACACTACACGGTATACTTTCACCATCCTAACGAAGCTTCAACATTCAAGTGAACTAAATAATTACAACTTCTGTCCGTCTTTCGTAAAAAACCCAGACTGCTTTCTCCACACAATTTTGCCCACATTCGCTTTGATTATTATTTGCGTCCCACACCAAAGAAACAACCCACCACAGCGGAATGACTTGAAGGAACAAACCTCAAAGTCTCAAGTCTCAAGTGTTCCAAATATCATATGTAATTTGTGAGTTGTATAATAATGCAACCGACAATCACACACACACACACACACACACTGTACTGTCTCTCCTTCCCTCGTCATCCAACCGTCCTTTCACTTTCACCTCATCGTTAGAATTTCCAAGAATAACCTTATTCCCCATTCTCAGCGTCCTTCGTTCCTTCGTTCCTTGTGTGTCGTCTCAAAAGAAAGAAGAAACAAGTGTGTCTTTCAAAGCCCAAAGTATCTTTAGTTAGTCTTTGGTTCTTCTTGTGATTACAGAGCAGTCCTCGTTGTACGACAACCACCACTACCACGAAGAATGTTTGCGGTGCAACTCATGCGGAATCAACCTTTCAGGACCCAGTCAAGTAATTTATTTTCCCGTATTTTCGTATTTAGCCTTCTGTTGATTTCCCTTTCTTTCATCCTCTCCTCTCCTTTTTGTGATCTCTCATTCTGACTCACCAGGTTGAGATGATCATAATTGTCCCCCAGTCCTACAATCCTACAATCCTACCTGAGCCCCGTCCATCTTCCCTTTAATCGATTTCTCTCACATTTCTAATTGTCTTTCTCCAGAAACGGGCTCGTCGATTCAAAAACCAAATTCTGTGTGATCTCCACTTTGCTGACGTGGCATTGATGGAGTGCTCAGATTTCATGAACCAGCTGCGATCCTTCAAGCCACAAAGCTTGGGATGTGCCGTCGCACGACGGAAGTCGTCTACTACGCTTATTTTCCCATTACCACCTCAAGCTTGTTCAGGTAAGAAAGTTCCCAATACTTTCTCCACTTTCTCCAACCCACCTGTCACCCTTTTCTAATGCCCGTACCACCCAACCACACGTAAAAAACGGGTAATTTATGAACTCAATTAACTCATGAACTCATGTGTGTGCCACATTGCCCGGATTATTAACGCCAAGTCTAGCACCCCAACAGCTAGCTTTCACAGAAGTTAGAAGAGTGCAAATACATTTAAATGTAGCAGACGTCTAAATAACTTCCTTCCAACACTCCCAACACTCCCAGACTTGTAGACACCAAACCCATTTCCACTCCATTCTCCATCGAAACTTAGTAATTGTCTAACTTTTGTCACTTTCGGATGCAATAAAAGAATCAGTTAGACGAAGTTCCAACCCGCTACTTCTCCTTGTCTCCTTCAATATACTTCCATTGTCGCTCCCAATTCCAACACCAACTTTTCTAATATTCTAAATTTCTAAGTCTCCTCTACGGCTCTAACCATAACACCACCGCTTTATTAAAAATCGCGAATGCTGAATGCTGAATGCTGAATCCACACACATTCAGCAGAGTTGCAGGCATCCCAAAACTATTTACGAACTTTCTCCACGCGTAATTGAGCCCTTAACTAACCCTAAATTGAAGTATGAAGTTCTGTGCTCCGCCTGATCAATCTCGCAACACACAATGAGCCTAAATGAATGATATTAAATTTCCAGATGAATTCTGCGAAGAATATCCTCATCAGTTGATCCCCACTCCGGGATACTGGATTGAATGTTCTCGACAGAAGATCGCAGGAAATCCCAGTGTTTGGGACGAGCAGTCTGAATCTGGTAAGGACTCACTTTCTTCGCTTATTTCCTCACTCTTAATTCCTCCCAAGTCTCTCTAAACTCCGAATCTATTCTTACGGACATCCACACACACACACACACACACAAGGAAAGAGAAAGTCGATGAAAGACAGCTTATATATCGTTATAACTTATAATCAATACGAACCACTGCACGACTTTCTCTTTCGTCTTTACTCTTTACTCTCTCTGTCGTATTTCTTATTGGAGAAAAAGTCAAGCATCACCAAACAAACAAGTTAATTTCGGAAGAAAACAGTTTCCTGAATATATTCCAAGTTGTCTCACGTCACGTCCTTTTTCGAACTCATCCATTCCTCTACACGTTCAACGTTACTGCCCACCCCGTCCGTCGCTCCGTATGTGTCTACTTGTATTCCTTCTCTCTTGACTTTCCAACCTCCCCAGGGAATTATTCGTTATTGAGTTTCCCATCCAACCAGAATTGCATCTGCACAATCCACACACACACAATTCAAGTCTTTCCAAGTCTTTCCTCCGTCCTCCGAGCTCCGACGTGAAACAACAGGCGCAAATAAAATAAAATATAACACAGCTTGTCAAAACTACTCGAGTCTTATTCACTACATTTCAGTCTCATTGGCAGCCCCTCTCCTTTATTTATTTCTCCAACACTACTGACTCTAGAATCCGCGTCTATTAACTCTCCCCGTACTTCATTCATTTCCCCACACAATTTCATCCTTTCTCACAATGCTATTCTTCACTTCATCCAAAAGCCACAGCCACAGTGCCACAGTAGACAAATATTATTGTCTCCCCCATTTCTATTCCAATTGTAGCTGATAATTATTGCGCCATAAGACGTTACCCAAGAAGAGACCAAAATAAATACACCATATACGCTCAGGGTTAAACGGATGATGATTCAAATGTAAATGTAAAACGGGTGTGTTACTTCAGATTTCCAAGAAAAGGAAGAAGAAGACTCCAAAGACGATGACGACGAAGATGGAGACGATGACTTGGACGAGGAGAATGAGAACTGCGACCACCTCGACGGAGATTCAGAAGAACCCAAAATTAGAAAGCTTAGAAACAATGCGACCATTCAGGTAATCGTGCAAAACACAGTTTCCGATTGACTTTCACTCGATTGTTCCTGCAGAAACATCCGAGTGAAAGTCTCTGTACAAAATAAAATGATAGTTGGTGCCTGAGGGAGACTCACGAACTCTCATTCAGCAGTGTACGTCTCTCCAACATAAGTTCACCATTTACCGTTTACCTGAGCCTTCTTTCTCTCTCCCGAGGGATCAGAAAGGGTTCATAGAATCAATGTGAAATGATGATGATGATGATGATGATGATGATGATGATGATGATGCATTCGTCTGTAGTGTTCAGAGGAGGACGAGGAAAGACTTCCACGGATCTGCGAACCTACAAAGACATCCATCGAAGAGCAATGGGAAAAGAATGGAGGATTCGAACTGACGTCAGTGGAGCAGGAGACGTATGAAAAGTACTTTTTCGGCACGGAGCATTGGAACTATTTCACCAATGACGAGGACCTCGGCCCTGTCATTCTTTCACTCAAACAGGAAACCCTCAATGGAAGAGATCAGTTCAGGTGTGTCAGTCTGTCGATCCCTTCCAAACTTAACTTAACTTTAAACTATATCACAACTTTCACATTCAACACACACTTCTTCCTTTGATTTCAAACTCAACGCTACCCAAACTTCGTTAAGTACAAACAGAAACCTCCAGAATACCTTCCTTCTATTCCTTACAATGTTATTCTGTTATTCAACAACATCATCCTTGGAAATTGGAAATTTCAAATCTCACGAGGTTATTATTAAGTATAAATTTATATCACACACACTTCCTGTGATTGCTTTACCTTTACAATCAATGCACGCTTCAACACGCTAATCTTCGTTTATAATATAGAAGCCCCTTAAGTACATATGACCCAGATAATGTACGCCAATAGTTTGTGTGAGTTGGTAAACTCATTTCTCATGTGTAGTTTCGATTTGCGATCAAAGATGAGAGAGAACATTAGAGAATAGGGAGGGACTAATCCGAAATAAAAAGATAACACGATATAGCAGACGTGTGTATGCGATAGAGCGATAGAACGATAGAACGATAGAACTATAGAACGATAGAAGAAGTGCATTCAATTACCCCAATTGCTCGGAAGATTAGAATACACATGCCGTACACGACCAGTTCTGCTGCCTGCCTGCCTCTGCCTTTGGGAGAAGGCTGGAGAGAGAGCAATCGATTTTTCCCATCCAGCCTGTTCTTCCAGGTCTTCCAGGTCTTCCTTTCTCCAGGAGAAATAATAAGGACCCAACAAGGAAACACACACAGACACACATGTCCCTGTGTTTAGGCTAAGGGCCGTAGCTTACAGGTGGTCACTAGTAGAAGCCAGAAAAAAGGACCTATCTTAAATTGAAATAAATCACAAATGCATTTGCATTTCAACCATAAGGGCATTTTAAACCTTAAAAATAGTTATGAAAATAGAGTAACTCATTAACTAATAGGCAGCTTCTGTAAACGTCCCTCATCTCCTAGTTTTTGAAGCATGACATGAGTTTGCTAACTAACTACCTAAACTAAATATAACTATGTGACCCTACACACTTCATTTAAGTACGAACGAATGTTCCTATTTCCTCGTTTCCATTCCCTTCTTACGGCTTCCATTGAGAGAAAGAGTTCCATTGTGAAATGATGCTGCTCTGTTGCAATTCTGTGAGTCAGCTCACACAGAATGGAATGCACACAGAAATACACCCTCGTGAGAGATTGAGAGTGCAAAGGAAACGGGAGAAAGTGTCGAGTGTCTTCACACAGCCTTCCTCCTCACAGACGTCTTTGACTTGGAAATGGCGAATTTAATATTGTGACACTGCTGACACTTAAAGGATTACGCGTACTTGAAGGGAGAAGGGAGCAGCTGAAAAGTTGAAACCTCAAACCAATCCACTTACACCCAAATCTATTGCATTCACTTTCCACACTTACAATTTTTCATACACAAACACACACACAACATTAAAGCATTCATATAATATGTATCCTCTTCACCAAAAGTGTTTCCATACTTTTAAGGAAATGCAAAGCAAGAAAGCAAGAAAAGTAAGCACACACAATCGTGTCTCTCTCTTTCTCTTCACGAACTCGGTTAATTTAATTACTCTCTGGAGTCCATTACACTCTCCTCCGTTGTCTTTCTTCTTCCCATCCAAAACTATTCTTTCCCTGGCCACGCAATCCAAGAATCCAACCACTCACATTCACAAGCACAATTCCAAACTCACCGTCATTAAGAAATTCATCCTTCCCACAACAGCAAAACTCCCATTGACAATCCCACTCCCTCATCCACCTCACTCACAATCATTACTGAAACTACTAATTAATTACCAACAATACCAACAATACGAGTCTCGAGTTGCCTTTCTCCACATCTCACGCCTTCATATAAAAGTCCATAACCGTTGTACATTTAACCTCCCACTCTCTCATCTTCCCATCCACATCCACCCACACTCCCCCATAAACTACAAACTTAAATGAAGACACATAAAATAAAATGCCATTCCACACAAAACGATCTCCGTCCAGCTGTTTGCTTTCTCCCTCTCTTTAAATTCTAAAATGCAAAACACTTCCATCTCCTTCCAACTTTCTGAAGGAAATCAAAAGACTCTCGGCTCTCAACAGAGAATCTTCATTCGACTATCATCCCATCCACCACCACAAAACCACATGACGCGATCCATCCATCCATCCATCTTATACAACTTATATTTATACATCCCATCCTGCTTCTACCGAACATCTCTCAATCTCCTTAAAAACTGAGTCTCAACTGTTACACACTTTCACTTTTCACACACTTTCACTCTCCCTCCGACAGTTCACTTCTAAAAGAAGTTCCCTTAATAGACAGTGTACAACTATCAAACTACCTTCAGGCAGTTTTGAGTCTTGAGTCTTGAGTCTTTCTCCCAGTCACTGTAGAATTCAGAATTGCTCACTCCACGATTATTTCTCAGAAGAACTCCCCGCACATAAATGACAAGAAGGTTCCTTTCGAGCTTTGAGCTTTCACGGAGGAAATTGCAAGCCATCAGCCAACCTACAGAGAACCCACCACACACAGAAGCCCGTCCTGAAGTCTTGTGACTGTCACTTCTGAAATAGAAAAGCTTTCAACTCATAACGACTATCGTACACAGTACACAGTACACACACACCCTTTTACTAATGGAATTAATATCGTTAACACGAGAGTATCTCTCTCTTCTTGACTTGTGTGTGTGGGACTGACTTGACGTCTTCTCAGTCTTCAAATTTCACACGTGCAGCCTTCCTTCTTCTTTAATCAAACTCAACCGTCCCATGTCTTAGTCTTTTAGTTTCCTGTCCTTAATGTCCACAAGTACAACCGTCAATGCTTCAAATATTTAATATTTCCCTAAGAGTACTTCAACTTTCAAAAACACACTCTGTACTTTGCTGCGCTGCTCCACAAAGAAAATAATTTGATTTCCTTCAGATCCCAAAACACTCGAAGTGGTTTCCTGCATTTTAAGTAGATTGGAAAGATTGAATTTCACTCTGACTTGAATACACTTTCTCTTAATTTAACAACCTCCACGCGCTTCCCTCCGTTCTCTCTTCTCACTTTCCACTTCAATTTGATTCACAGACAACCAAATAAATCGTTCTTTTTTCCCTTAAAATCACCAATACCACCAGCTTACCGCAAATCATGACAAGCCCAGCCATCAGTCAACATAATCCAAAGGATAATGCAACAACTTTCCCATCCGTAACACACGACTGCTGTTGCTTTCACTTTCAGGATTCTGGTGCGTGCGATAAGCTACACAGTCCACGGACTCATCCCAGCGTCTTGTGTGTTTGCCGATCGGTACAACAGGGAAGAAGTAGTTCGTTCCTTGGGGAAAGAGATCAACCTGAACCCCCCACTGACCTTGGGACAACTTCCGGACACTCCTGATGAACTGCTCAAGCTCGATCAAGTAATCCACCGTATCTTCTTACCTTGCATAAGATTATTAAGGTTCAAGAAAGCAGATATGTAATAATTAATGAATTGGTTCCCATATTCACAGGTGTTCATTAAGTCTGAGCTGAAGGTGGGCGTAATCTACGTGAAAGAAGGTCAGTTCTCAGAAGAGGAGATTCTGGACAACAACGACAACAGCATGATGTTCGACGAGTTCCTCCAAATCCTCGGGGAGAAAGTTCGACTCAAGGGTTTCGACAAGTACAAAGGAGGCCTGGACACAGTTCACGACCTCACGGGTCTCTACTCCGTCTACACTCACTGGAGAGGCATTGAGATCATGTTCCACGTCTCCACTCAACTTCCATACGAGAAAAACGACCCTCAAAAGGTACCATCCAACAATCCAACCATCCAACAATCCAACTCCATTTCCTCATATGTTCTGTGTTCCCTACGGGCCTCTTCGCCTCCTATTTCCAACTTTCATTAAACAATAAACAACTAACCCCATCCAGAAACTATTGAGATTACACATTCAGTCACCAATGGAACACCTACACACACACACACACACTCCACACTTTCAAACAGTTCCAACAAAACTTGTTTCCAAACATCACAACATCTCCTAACCCGCTTTTAGAATTCAAGCAAAGACATATTACACACCTACAGAAACAGAACAGAGATTTGTATGGAGGTCCTCAGGGAAATCTTTTCAAATAGGCGATTCTTCGTCTAACAATAATAAGTTATAGTTGCATACATACGAAACACATTTCGTTCCCAAACTTTGAACACAGCAACAGACTTCAGACTTCAGACTTCCCTTTCCGTCTCTTACGAAACACACCCGGAGTAAACTTCCTGCATAAATAATTTCACCTGTTTATGAAACATCCCCCGTTCACCAATTCACCAATTCACCAATTCACCAATTCACAATATATTCACAGGGCCAGACTCCCAAGGATTTCATCTCTTAAACATCTCGCGTCCTAAGACACACACACACTCACACACACAAAGAAATAAATACACAATCATCTTAAGCAACAGTGTGACTGTGACTGTGTGTGTGTGTTTATGTCAACGCCAGTCAAGTCACGAATGCAATTGATTACTTAGACTATTTGAAACTTCATGTAGTCTCTCTCCAAATGAAATCCTATTGTGTTGTTTGTCTTTATATCTCTGTATTCCGTACACATCCCGTGAGTGAAGAACGACCATTGCTTCAAATCGCATGCAAAATGTCTTATTCCAAACACCTTCTCAATTTACAAAATTACTTTTTCTGTCCTTGCAAAAGGCATAAAAGGAATCAATTTCATCTCACCCGTCCTTCCACCTCTCTCTCTCTCTCCCAAATACCTTACGTTTCTTTTTATATCGTCTCGTAATCCGTCTTTCTTCTTAAACTCACCTCAGCCAATATACAATTTACCTTTCTCCAGTTTACCTGTACACATGTAGTCTCTCTACACACACATCCATCTCATCTCCCAAGATTCCCGTAGACTGTAAAGAACTGCACACCCTTCTTGTGAATCACATTCACTTCTCCAATCTCTCCAATACGTTTGCTGTTGGCTGTGAAAGTCGATATATAAAAGTGATCCAATATCGGTGAAAGCCTTTTAACGTCCCTTCCTCAGCTTTCTCTCTCTCTTTCCCAGATCTTATGAAATGATATCCATTGAACTTTCTCCGTGTGTGTGTGTGTCTGTTGTTTTATGACAGTTACAAAGGAAACGCCACATCGGGAATGACATCGTGTGTGTTGTATTCCTCGAAGGAGAAAACACTCCGTTTTCGCCATCCTGCATAAAAAGTCATTTCCTCCACACCTTCATCGTAGTCCGGTGTAATCCACGGTCAAAAAGAAAACCCTCTCGCTACGAAGTCTCCGTTATCACCAGAGATGAAGTCGGTGCTTACAAACCTTACCTTTGGGAACAATCCGTCTTTGAAAAGGTAAGCAGACGTAATCCGTCTATTTTTATCGTTACTCCCATTCATTCATTCCCCAATTCCCCTATTCTTCTCTCTCTAAATATAAAAGTACAATTGGAATCCGCACTTTGCCCCTCAGCATACAACCTCCCACTCACTCCCACGTATTACATACACATGTACAAACTTCCTCACCAACTTAAGCAAACACACTCATGCAAAAAACTCCTTTGCGTACGAATACCAACTCCTTCATTTTGCAAATATACACCGCAACACTTGTATTCACATGTTTACAACTCTCTCCAGCACTTTATTCTTGTTACACACTAATTGAGACCTTAATTAACTTTCTCCACTTTCATTCTCGCGTAAAATTAACAAAATAATTTGGTAAAGGTCCACCCTCGCATTTCGCATCATCAAACACAAGAGGCTACAGAGTTTACCTTTCCAATGAAGAAACAACGAAGGTTGTTGTCGTTGAGTCTTCTCCTCCGATGAATGTGTTGAGTGTTGAGTAGGAAGAAGATTCGTAGAGCGTCTAACTAATGAGCTCTCTTAATTATTTAATGGGCAATCATTAGTTTTGATGATGTCGAAGAAAAGACGAAGAAAAATACGATCAGGTAAAAAGGAAGGAAACACACAGTCGATATTCAACAGCAGGTTAAATTACTTTACGCTCTGCTCTGCCTTTCTTTTTTATTAAGAGAGACGAAGCCTAATAAATTATTACCACACTTTTTCATTCACTCTCCCTTATTCCTCGTTCGTTCGTTTAAGTTCGCTTCTTTGGCAAAATAAACGAGAGAAAGAAAAGCCCATTAATGCAGAAAAAGAAAAAAAAGTGGAGCACCAACGAAGAAGAAGAAGAAGAAGAAGAAGACTGTCTGTTTCTTCGGAGTGTATGAATGAACAATACACACGGACAGAAAGGTCGAAGCTCAAATGCTCAAATGCTCAAATGCTCAAATGCTTAAGTGACTCCAACAGGTTGCAAGCTGTTGGCTCCTTCTTTCTCCAGTTTAGCTTTTATTCTCTCTCTCTCTCTCACATTCTATCGCTTTTATAAGGTTTTTATTTATTAAGATAAAACTCATATTCATCCACCACCACCACAGTAGTATAGTCCTTCTCCCTTTCCAAAACTTCACCACCACCAATCGACCAATCGTTCTACTGCTGCTGCAGCATTAACTTCGCACACAAATGAAATGAGTCAGTCTGTGGAGGAAGCCAAAACACTTCATCTTCCGGTCATACAGTAATTTCGTGGTCCATTGAGCGGAAATGCACACACACACACACGTAGTCCATAAACCCAAACCAAAAGGAATTTGTCCTGCGCTCATTATTATTACCCGAAGAGAACTCCACGAGAATTATGAAACCATAAGTGAGTGGTTGCAATAATCCCGCATCCTTCTATACGAGCAAAGTGAAAGTGAAGTTGAGGATGATGCTGTCCAAGCAATAATACAAACGGGAATCGAATTTCACCCATTCCTACACACAACGGAAATCCCACAAAGATTGTCTGTTCCCATTCACTCATCCTCATTATCTCCTTTCCCCACTCGTGCCTCCATAACCATAATAATATGTCCTATAGATATATTATATATATATGCTCCATATATTTCATATTAATTGTCCAACTAACTTTGCAGGGAGCCATGTTTCGCGAATGGATGCTCACCAAAATTGTGAATGGCGAGAGAGCCTCGTACTCCGCTCCCAAATTCGCAAGAATGCAGGAACGGACGCGTTCCCAAATGCTCGAGGATATTGTAGCCAATCTGCAGAACCACGCTGAAACGGGACAAATTCCCAAACCTTACAGGTAAATAAATACGCCTTCCCATTCCAACGTCCAACGTTACCCGCATTACAAATAGCCTTCTGCGTTGCAAAAACACAAAAATCCCGTTCCCATTTCCACCCGTCATCGGTATTTTCCCTGTCGACGAATCTCCTTACGGGCAGCAGCAGAGGTTCTAATCCATTTGTCTAACTCCATCTTTTCCATCCCATCGAAGATCGTCCATCGTCCTCCGAACTTTCTCCACTTTCCCCAAAATCCAAACTCCGTAATACGCTAAGCAAACAGCAACAGTCCCAACATTTCCCTGTTGTCTGTAATTCTGTAAATATGGCCATCTGCACAACAAACAAAAGACACAACTCCATCCATTCGATTCGCCATTCACTCATTCAATCCAAATCCAACCCATTTCGCATTCCCACATAACTCTCTCGCCTCTCCCAACTTCCACTTTCTCCCATTGACCTCATTTGTTTTTCTGACTAATGGACCCATCTTCCCTTCCTTTCACCTCGCCTTTCAATAAAACAAAAACAAAATGCATGCGAAATAAAATTCCCCCATTCTTTCCTTCCCATGTCACACTGCGATCTGCGAAGATTGAAAGTTTCTGATGATATATTCATAAAATTCATCATGCTCATTTCTGAATGCACACAAAATATACGGAGAAGTACTAAAAACTAAAATGTGTATGTTGTAAACAGGCGTGGTTCGTGGCGTCCCATAGGACACATGAGACCATCAAGTCCGCTTCTTGACTCCGTTCGGGATCAGTTTGAAGGTTGGTTCCTCATTTGTTCACATTTAACCACATCCACAAGTCAAAAGTCAAGATGACAACAGACAATCTACTCCGGAATAAGTTGCACGTGTTGGAATCCAAGCTAATTGTCCCTTTTTGCGAAACTAGCAGGTTACGACCAACTCGCCAAAGATTTCACCAAGTGCTTCCTCAACACAGACGAACCGATTCCACTCTTCGACGTCATCTTCCTCGTCGGACAAGGGAAACAGAAGAACAAACTCTTTGGAGTCAGAGCGATCCTCGGAGTCCGTTCCAGGTGAGTCTGAACTTATTTAGTTCTTAAGCGGCTAATCTTTATGACCTGTCAAAACCCAAGACGATTTGTGTCTGTTCTACCCAACGACCTGTCACTCCGTCCGTCTCTTCAACACACACAACATTCTCATCTCATCATTCTTCTGTGAATCCTCTGAATCATTTCTCTGTGTGGTGTACAGGGTGTTCCAAGAAATGCTGTACGGAATCTCCACCGGATTCGGCTCTCCTCAAGTTCCCGTCGCTGATTTATTAGCCCGAGCAGTGCCAACTCTTCACTCGCCTCTCAAGCCAAAGTCGAACTTTCTCCAGGTTCCCGACATCGAGTCCCCTCGGTCAGTCGAACGTCATTCACAATTCCCTTGAACCTGAACTCTCTCTCTCTCTCTCATTTCCCATTCCAACTCATTTCCACCTTCATCAGTCTCCTCAATCCACTTCATCTGTCATGATGACTCATGAGCTCCTCCACATCACATCATCATGAGGTTGGTTGGTTAGTTGTGTGTCAGCGTCAGTCAGACTTCCTCCAAAGCATCCAAGCCTCCAAGCCTTCAGGCTTTCACTCCTTTCACTCTTCTTTCATTTCCTTTCCCACAAAGAGAGAGTCCTGCTCAAAGTTAATTACGCAATAGATGAACAAAGCAGAGAGAGAGAGAGAGAGTCTCATCACAAGTCACAAAACTGCCAGGACTCTAATTAAATCTTACTTCCACTTTGCACAGTCCCAAGAGTGTACCTTCGTCACCGATGGTGATGCGCGCCTTCTCTCGCCTTGGAAGTCTTACTGCAGGATGGGGTCGATCCCGAGGAAGCAAGTCCAGTCAGCAGCAGCAATTGGCAGTTGAAGACAAAAAGAAGTGGAGCTCCTCTCAAGACTGTTCCCAAGATAATAAGGACAAGGACTCGGGCAAAGACAAACCTCAGTTCCCAGTTCCAAGACTCTCCGTCTGTGCTGACGCTCAGAAAGTCGACAGAACCAAATTGGCCCAAACTGAGGTAACCAACCAGCTCATCCCAAAACACGCCAAAAACTCTAAAACTCTAAAATTATGAAACTAGAACATCTCACTTCACCCCATCCGTACAAATCCAATATCCAATCCTTCAACAACTTTCTCCAACCCAGTCAACCTGATGCATTTCCTTCCATTCCTTTCCCCGATGCATTCTTCATCCTTCCCCATGGCACACTCCCTAAATCCCTAATTACAGATTGTACTCATCATCCAGATCCAGAGTCTCCTTCTAAGATTTCATTTAGAATCTAGAACTCTAGAAGCATTCATCAAAGTTATCCGAAATAATCATTAGAACGAGTAGATCTATTCACGTCCTCTGCCTGTATTCCCGTAGATATGATTTAGTAATAATGATTGAGAAGAATGTGAGCAAATGAAGGCAATCAATGAAAGGAAGAAAGGAACTGATTGTGAGGGAATAAAGGCCATGGCCATTGGAGACTTGAGACACTTGAGAGAGTAATGAGGAATGACGATGACGACTGGGAAGGAGAGAGTCCCAGCAGAGCTTCATCCTTCCTTCCTTCCCTCTCACATGACTTCGAGGAAAGCAGATTAATTAATTGCGACTCCTTCATTCTTAATTGCAGTTCATGATAATTGAATTCGATCCGGAAACATTCCGTCTCCTACTGGATTACTTACACACTGGGTCATGTCCGCTGACTTGTGCCAACATTCCCGGTCTCATCTGCGCTGCAGAACACTACGACCTCCCAGATTTGTTACAAGCGTGCTTTCACCATGCCAAGCAATTCCTCCGCATTGAAGTGGTAATTATTTTAATCACAACTTATTCTCTCATAATTCACACACACACACACACAGTCCCATATTATTTCCATCACTCTTTATTCCTCCCATGTCATTTATGAGTCCCAACAGTTCACACACAAAAAGAATCTCACACAAAAGAACCGAATTGTACGCAGCTTGGTAGCTTGGTAGCTTGAATCAAGCTTGAAGCTTTTCTTTCACAACCAAATCTTTCTTTCGTAATTACTTCCATCGTTGAGTCATTATCACAAATCACAACTCACGAGTTCACAAGAGAAGAACAGATCAAAAGAACAACGGACATGTTTACAACAATCCTTTCATTACGCAACAGATTTCACGAATAAAGCCAAATTAGAACTTACCACTTATCCCCTAGTCGACTTTTTCGTGTAATTTAATTATCACCTTGGGCTCCGTTCGTTCTCTGTCCAAATAGAAATAAGAAACGCGTGTGTACTGTGTCCACGAGATTAAATTAAGAGATGGCAGAATAAGTTCGATTAGAAGCAAAGAACTTTCTTTTCCTCAAGCGAAATCTCAAGCCACACGAAAAACCCGAGTGTCTTGAGTCTTGTGTCTTGGACAGAGAAAAGATTTCGCCTCTTGATTTCCTTGTCAATCGTGTCTGGTGTCATTTAATTAATTTCCATCTCACACTCGTCTCGCTTCACTTCGTCTTGTCTCATCTCATTCTCCTTGACTTTCAGGTATGTGCGATGCTATGCTCACTCGAGAATTACTACTGGAGATACACCTCAGCTTCCGAACTTGTCAATATGATTCTGGCTTTCGTGGAAACCCGGGCATTCCAGGTCAGTTTCCGTTTCTTACCTTTCTCTCTACCTGAATGACGTAAACCTCTTGATTAAGTTAGAGAAGTTGGACCTTCTCACTGTAAGAAGAGATGTGCAGATCTCATTCCAATTCCAATGTGAAATGACTAACCTTCTTTTCTTCCTCGCAGTTGTTCGACTCATCGGAATTCCTCAGCCTTTCAGAGTCAATGGTGCAAATGGTGATGAGTCGAAGTCTGGATGTTGCCGAGATTCGCAAATTCGAGGCGATGTTGGCTTGGGCTCGCCATAAAATTCGCAGCCGTCCTTCCACCTCCAAAGTCGATGCTAAAATTGAGTTTAAATGCACAATGGAACGCTTAGCAAGGGATCTCAAGTTGTATCGAATCTCACCGCAGGATTTGATTAAGGTGATGAGCACTAGCACTAGTGTCATTATGTGTCATTATCATAATCCGTATCATCTTCACGTGCAAACAATCCCCGGAAGCATTAATCCGAGTCTTTTAATCTCCGTGAAACTTTCCCCAAAATACTTATAAAATAATACCACCGTGCCTATTTACCACTGGAGTTAATACACCAGAAACTTTACAAATCGCTCTCGTGTCGTAAGAATAACATTCACAATCAGCATAGTATGTAAAATGCGAACGTGTTATTAACACGCTTCTCTGTCTGACGTCATTCAAACCAGCAGAAGAAGAATCTCCAAGAAGGTTTAGCCTAAGAAGGAACCTGCGGGAACTTTCTCCCGTTATTATTACTTTCACTATTCAACTCACACGGTGTGTTTTGCCCTTCTTTCTGCCACGCAGAAGAATCTTCGTTTGTTTGTGCAAAACCTTCCTCCCCTGCGTTTGCATAAATAACAAAGAAAGTCGTTCATAACTGGCGATTAGCTGGTGTAAATTACAAATTTAACATGACTACATAGGCTCCCTGGCTCCATCCATTCACATGAATGAAGAATAACACGGAATAACAGGCAGCAGGGCTCCCCCATTTCTCGAACCCCGGATAATTTATGACTCCACACACATGGAACACATACAATTTGCTTATCTGACAGTTTAATACCGCTCGTTGCACAATGGACCTCTGCTGAGATCCTAATCTCCTCGCGTACATCCAACATCGTAGATGCCAAAATTACTAGAAACTAGAAACTAGAAGCTTTAGGCCCATTTCACATTTTAGTCTCCATCGATTAAAAGTCTCGGAGGTAGCTTTCTCCATATAATATAGTATAGGCTGCATGCTTCTTACTTCTTCCCAAAACAACTTAAAGCTCCTTCTGTCCTTCGCAGTAAACTGCACACAGAATTAAAACCCTCCTTTTATGAATTTCTTTCGCAGATTGTTCTCCCCAGCAAAGCTATAAAAAACGAGAGGATTTTGGAGACTTTGATGTTCCAAGCAAACTCGGGAATGTACAGAATTCAAGACTCTTACATAGAAGCCTGTCAGCAGAGAATACAAAAGCAAGACTCTCGATTCTCCGAGTCCTTTGACTATGGATTATAACAAAGGATTCACTTCTTCCTAAACTTCCTCATACTCACCACCAACACCAAACTACACTTCACCAGAAGCCAAATCCAAACTTCCACCATTTCCAAATGGTTCCAAAGGTTCCAAATGGTTCCAAAGGTTCCAAATGGTTCCAAATGGTTCCAAAGGTTCCAAATGGTTCCAAAGGTTCCAAATGGTTCCAAATGGTTCCAAAGCCAACCTTCACAGTTCCACTCTAAAAAACCTTCTACTTCCCTTATACTTTCTACACACACACACACACACACATACACACACTCAACCAATTGTATATTATATAGAAAAGTATTCTTCCTATCAAAATGAGATCACACTGTCTCAAATTGTTGACGCTTATTAAATGTACCACACACATTCACACATTCAGATGATTCAGATGACACAAGGAAATTTATGAGATGAACATGATGTATTTTTTGTCTACCATAGTGAGACTATAGTGACTCTCTAGTGTGTAGCTGCTGCGTATACACGTAAAGACATTCTTCAGAAGGAATAAATCATCTTCCACGTTAAAAATAGACATTCAAAAGTACCAATCAATATTACCAAAGTATATTATATGCAGGATCGGTTTTAGTTTAAGTCTTTTAGTGGATACATATGTGTGGGAGAGAAATGAAGAGAGAGACCCTTTGGGAAAAGGGTCTAAATTATTCTTAGTGTTTTCATTTTTAAGAAAGGAGCAAACTGGAATCTCCTTCAAAGAGATTATAATATTGTTAACACGGTACATTAACAACTGAACTATATAAATTATACGATGTATTTTGTGATAGAAACGATGGTCGCCGCTGTTACTGTTAAATATTACATAATCTGGATAAGAATAAGAAATTAATGTAAGCAAAGTCAAAAGTGTAGCTTAGCTTAGATATCAGTTTAAGTTTAAATGAATGTAGCCAGTTAGCCAGCACGTACCTGTGTGTACATTGTTTAATCAGTTTGTAGTCTTTTTTTAAAGTAATTATTTGTCTTTATGCACTGGATTAAAAAATGTAAAACTTGCTTTGAATGTATCGTCTTAGGGTTCATTGTGATAGGGTAAGACAAACTATAAATGTGTGATATTGCTGTTGCATGACCAAAATTAAGGAAATGTCTTGTCTCACCACACAGGTAATTTTGGTGGTTAATTATCAATTAATTATTAAGTCTGGTATTGTTACACTTTAAATTTACACTAAACAAGTTCAAGTGAAGGCAAAACTCCTTCGATCTTCAAATCTTCATACTCATTTCACTCTGATCTCGTCTCGAACTGAAGTATATAAAATTTTGGAGCGTTTCATAAAAGAATTATTGGAAGTTCTCAAGGACTCAAGACTCAAGAGACCAACCGACGCAGCGTTCCTCCAGAGAATTTAGAAGCCTATTTGCAATCAACTATTAATTGCAAATTGCGTAGTCATCAGGATGAGACACAATTAAGTAGTTTAATTCCGTTGATTATCTCAGGACTCTCATCTCATCTTCTCTTGTCAGTCAGGGAATTGTAACAGTTGACAGTAGACGAGAATTACCAAATGTGGAAAGATAATACAGACAAATCAATTGTGAAATAATATAGTCTTACTATGTGTTCTCTCACAAAATGGGTACCTGTCTGTGTTAACTATACAAGATACTTAAATTCTAGACTTTAGATCGACAGTGTATATTAATATCTAGTACAGATAGACTCTAGCACAAACAGTATTTCATCCAGTTTAAAAAATTTAATAAATGTCACTAGGTCTACGTCATTCGGTGTCTAGAAATGAAAAAATTCAGGACAATTCTATCGTAGCCTTCTCGCACACACCTTCAAATTAACCGAAAATGTCACCCTAACCGAGGGCCCTGGGTTAAATAAAAGTCAAGTGCTAAGTAAGTAACAAAATGTGGAAAACACTGCAACTCTAATTTAGACAATCAAAAGAAATCAACCAAATTAAATCTGATGGAATACAACAAGACTATATTAAATACCAACCATGAACCGTTTTAATACAGAATTCCTTTACATCATTCATACAAGTTTAATGTAATCTATTCTCTCTTTTCAAGTCAAATCTTTGGTTCCTAAATGTCTGACATTGTGATGTTATCTGTAGATTTTAAGTACTTCTATGTACTCTGATTGTGTTAAACTACTTAAATGTACCACGAATCATTGATTTAATCTGTCATTGAAATCTCATCATTAGCACAAAGAGAGATATTTATTTCTGTTAAGCACATTTGCACATTCGTTGAATGAAAGTGTAGAACTATTTTAAAATTATTCAGATCTATTTATTAATTGTATAACTATAATTAAATGGAGTTTCTAGTTTGTACAGTACAGCTTTTCTTTTCAATGTGGAAATATTCTCCCAAATAAATCAAAAGACGGTTTGTGAACAGAACTATTCGTCACTCAGTTGGCACTTACTTCTTTGCTTGGAGCATTTAAGCGTTTGGATTTTTGAATGTATTTTGGGTCGAATCCTAGCTGCGCAATCTTTAACTGTACACTTTATTATTCACTCAATCATCAGCATCAGGGAGATCTGAATGAATGAATGAAGTGTTTTGTATTTATGTCATTTAGCACAAAAAAGTAAGATGAAGAAGAAAACGTGTACCAATTTTATATAAAAGGAAATCGGATACTTCCTCAGTTCCTATGTAATTGTGTTGTGAAAATACAAAATCCATACTCAGTTCACTCAGTTGCACTTCACCCTGTTGCTTCTTTAAAGACGCATCTGATTTTTTTATTGAAACATTTATTTTGAAGCAACCAAAATAAGCTTCTCAGTCTCAGTATGTCCTCTGGGATTCGGTTGAACGAACAACCTACTCCAATGTCTGTTTGTACTGGAACAAACAGGTCTTCACACTTCTCATTGCTTCCTTGCCACATGCAGGCGATTAATATCGATTTGCAGTTGAGAGTATTCTAATGCAAACAAGAATAGCACAAATAAAAATCAGTAAATGTGAAGAACAGAAATGTGTGACTAGAAAAACAACGTACATCCCGAATGAAAGGCATCACTAGATCTCGCATTATCGCGTCATTTGGATCATCTTGAAGAGTGATATTCAGATAGTCAAGCCAATTTTTGTCAAATGATTTTAAGTCAAGAGTTTTCTCGAAATCGAGAAAGGAGAAGCTGCTCGCGAAGCTGGAGACCATTTCACAAAAATGGTCAACGGCGAAAAGCAATTTTTTTACTCCTTCGTAAGTCCAAGAACCATGCGAACCATTCTTATGAACAGTCTTGTCGCGAAGCTTCCTAAAAGAAGTATTTAAAAAATCTATAATATTTTGTTTTGCACTACCGCAGCAAGGTTGCTAGACGCTTTTCGTCGTTTCCCTGCAATAAGCGCAGCCACGACGACAACGAAAAGCGTCTAGCAACCTTGCGTCTAGCGACCTTGGAAAGCAACGGGTATCAGCTACCTTGACAGCATGTATTATATAAGCCCGATAAAAGTGGTAATTAGTAAGGATGGCTTTCGCGATTTGTATTTTCAGGATAACGACGATGAGCAAGACACACTGCAGAATAGTATCAGTCTCTTTCATTCAAGGCATACCTGTCATCATAATGTTTGTAGAAAGACAGTAAAGATTAAAAGTAAAATAAAAACTCGTTTCGTGGAAAAGCTCCTCTTAGTTAGGTTCGGAGAGTTTATGTGCATGGAAAGTACTAAGTAGTACGAAACAAGTACAACTAGCTACTACGAAAGTTACGAAACCTGATGCGCTCCTCGACTAAGCGAACGACATATGATACTTATCGTTTCCAGCTAATGTTAGCCAGCATGGCAATTCATAAGGAATGAATCGTTTGTGATCAATTATTCTATACATATTATCATTTTTCGTCAATTTGAAATCAGAAACCGCATTAAATTTTTAGCATCACCCCGGACAAGACAGATAATCAGGGAAATAGCGCCTTGAATATCACAGGAGCGAAGCAATTCGATCTTTAAAGATTAATAAACTTGGAGGAAATTTCACTCGCAAAGGAGTCGAGGCTGTAAGCACCTCGAATGGGCCCTTGGAATGGCTTGGATACTCGGAGGTTTTTCTACATGAAG